>JAZHYW010024239.1:0-24319 GCA_037355805.1 Ixodes ricinus
CGTTGAGACCTGAAAACCGGTGAGTATTGCGATGAAGCGACGAGATCATTAACGCTATATAAATTGACTCACCTGTTGAGTTCTGTCATCATTGTTCTGGCTGGTCTTTATGACATGGAACGTCATCTGCCATCCTCTCTGCGCTGTATAGCGGATATGGACACAACGCGTATCTACTGAACTGTAATGGCCTGGTTTCTCGCCAGCATTCTTGGTATCTGTATCTTATACATTGGTGGTGTGGTTTGGTTTGTTTCTGACAATATCGTATTAGTCAAAATATGGGTATATATTCGTTATTATTCAGCATTATTGTTGTTCAGTTAATCGCCGCCGAATTTATTCTCCTGCCATTCAATATTAATGTCTATTTTATGATTTATGTCCGGTGGTTATTTATAACGCTAAGCTATATACCCTGTAAATGGTCAGGTTACAACACAGGATATATACGCTTTGTATTGTGGATCGTACTGTTGCAGGCCAAAATCATTAGAGTTATACCGTGTTTATTATTGATGACGACGGTTCCATGTATCCTGCCCCAGGTCAACCGCGGCGATGGCATCCGTGATGTCGCCTGGCGTATCTGCGCGGAAAATCAGCTATTCTCTACGCAGTCTTATGTATTCCTCTGGTATCCCTCGATGACCTGTTGCCGACTGTTACCTGTGGTTATTGGCGGCGATAAACAGTTGATACCGACGACGGTTATCTTTGCGGTATGAATTTCCCTTTATTTGTTTATTTCTGTTCTTGCCTGAACGTATTACAACTGTCTGCTGTCCAGCGAACATGGGTCTGGCAGTGATCCATTTATGCTGCACAGCTTGCCTCGCAACTGCCGGTCGCTGGGAAACTTGCCGGTTGTGGGTTAGAGATGCTGCTAGGGTCGTGATGACATCCAGCATTACACGACGGCTCCTGGGACACATTTTCTCAAGCGGCACATCAACAGGACATCTAGGAAACGTTGGGGCACGTGCCGAGGATGTCCACAGAACCCCACAGACTGTCGGGGTAGTTTCCGCTTTGGGGACGCATGAGCGCACGGGTGGGCGTAGACACTAAGCACAGGGGTGGTCCAGCTGTGCCATTTGCGCTCATTTTTGATAAATTCCCGCTTGCCCGCGCCTTACTGCGACCAAAGGGAGAAAATTACAGCGAAGCTGTCTCCCTAAGCATTCATCTGCAAACGGGCTGATTCAGACTGCTTAATGGGTGATGGTTAGCCCACTGAAATCCCAATTCTGCTAACCTTTGTTCACTAGCACTAATGAGCTCCTTCACTGGCTTGTCTAAGTTTATGGTACAGCTTCACCGCCGATCAAGTGCAATTTGGCCGGTACAGCATAACTGCTAGCTTTGGGTTCTTAATGGGCATACGCACACGCAGCAGCCATTAGATAGGGAGCGCAGGTATTCTGTTCCAATCTTACGTGTGCTGCTCAAAGCTGCTCCAAGCTGCCAATCTGTACACTGGGTACAAAGATGCTCTGAAACGAGACTTGCTACTGTTCCAAAAATTGCTCCAAACCCAAAACTGGTCTCTCAAACTCAAAACTGACCGAACCACCCCTGGGAGCACACCAGTTGGGAACGCTCGGCCCCTCACTGCCGACGCTGGGGCTAGATCGCCCACGAGGCGATGCCGTCTACTTGGCAGAGTTAGAGCCGGCGCGCTGGCACACATCCCGGCTGGTGCGCGCCGGGCCGAGGCTGCACCCTCGGAACCCGAAGGGACGCTTCCAGTGCCGCTACCGCACCTACAGGTCGGACTATCGCACCAACGTGGTGGCCCACGAGAGGACCCACACGGGGGAGAGGCCGTTTCACTGCACCCTCTGCAGCCGCAGCTTCCACGCAGAAGGGGCAGCCTGCACCACCACATGCAGAGTCACACCAAGCCGCAGCCGCACGTCTGCTCCGTTGTGCAACCAGTCGTTCTCAGATGAGTTCGGCTTGAACCAGCACCTGCAGAGTCACTCTCAGCCCCTCGTGTAGCTGGTGGTGGAACACGTAGTGTCTGTGGAAGTTTGGATTGGTGACGCGAAGCGCGCTGAACTGCCGCTGACGCGATGACCATACATTATTTTGTCGCCGCATCGGTCGGCTGGCGAAGGTGTCGTTGAGTCGCTTTGTTCGGACTTTCTTTGGAGCTTAATCTCGGCAATGAATGCAGGGTTTCAGAGTTTCAACCTTTTTTTTTAATTATTCTGTTTTGTGTATGGGGGGGGGGGGGGCTGCAACGAGAAATGCATTCTATCTAACGTTTCTGTACTCAGTAAAGTCACATACGGTTTTTGTCTTCCTCGTCCATCACCTCGTAGGCAACAAGGCCATAGTGGCGACTTCGGGCGTTGCGTGGTCATTTAATCGAGAATGTCCAACGCAAGTTTATGAGAATCTTGTAGGATGGATGTATTGGTGGTCGTCGCATTTACGGCTAGGATGCTCTTTGCGGCTAGGATGCTCTTTGACGGTTGTTCTCGCACAATAGAAGAATCGAAAAGAGACGCATCATTACTTTGCACCGAGTTGCACGCACCTTTGTTGACTGTGAGTTGTTGATGGCACCGAGGTTTCAGGCGCCGTCTGGACGAGACCCCCAAGCGGTGGGAGACATTTTATCTTCGTGTGCGGGCCACCTGCCCAATAACGAGCCTCCAACAGATGTACAATACCAAGGACGAGGACATTTTTGCTTGCTTATATTAGACCTCTATCATCTATCACTGCTTTTACTTGTTTTTGTGTTTTTAAAAAGAAGTGCACCGCCTACCCAGGCCTTGACTGTTAGGCACAGAAATTAACATATCTATCTAAAGAAGATCAATGCGAGGCACGGGTTGGGCACGAGTGCTGTCTCGGCGTTCCTCCTGAATACAAGCACAGTTGGCGACAACACAAAGTCCTAGCAGAATGCGAGCGCAGCAGTCGTGTGGCATCAGTGCTTTGCGCCGGCCTTCTTTAGGCGACGTTAAAAATTCGGCACTATGGCTTTATTCTTCGGAGGTGTTGCCTCACCTGCAGCATAATCTTTCTCTCCGAGGCGGAGCACCGGCCTACGGATCCCCAATCCCCTCTTGGCAAGTTCGAATTCCGGTCGAGTTGCTCTCGCAACCTGGTGGAGGTTTATTGGGCCTACCGGAGTTTTCAGTTGCGTGTTGGAACATCCCTGGGTAGATCCAAATTGACCTTCAGTTCTCCGCCGGAGCATAATTTTGGCTACAGCCCCCCCCCCCCCTTTTTTTTTTACTTTGTGTGATTTTGTTACTAAATTTCATAGTTTGGCTGCACGTCCACTTCTGAAACTCATGCATCGCCGAGTCACCGTGCAAGGTGTCGACTGGTGCCAATTGGAGACGCGCCCTAGCCTTAGAACCCCGGTGTCTTGAAACCGATTAACCGAGCACTTTTGTGTTCAATGCAACGAGACATTGAACTTTCAGAACGACGTTTGGAGGGGACAAAGGAGAGCTGAAGCTACACAAGGGTCAGACCCTCTCCTCCGTCGCTCCCTGTGAAGTGACCCTCGAGGTCCAGTTCCTATTTATAGTCTATTAATATTGTAAGTACTCCTAAATAGGCCTTGTACAAGGCCAGGCTGTATGTTGAACTCCGGTTTTGGTCGCCAACGGTATGAGGACGGCGGGAAGGTCCTTCAGTTTTCCCCTGCTTTAGCGCGGCAGTCGAGACCTTCTGCTGTTCTTGTCCTGTCGTTGGTGACTTTGAATGTTTTTCTGCTACGTGCCACAGTATTCATGAGGCCCACACCTGTTGCATATTGCGTGCGTTTCGCTCTAGACATTCTCATCGAAGTGTGCATTTTCTTTTTACAAGTTGAGGCGCAGGCACGGTGAGCATCTGAAAGCAGCGAGATAGGTCTCTAGTCTTGTTTTTGAACCATGGTCTGTCCTGTACTTCCACGATACTCATTGGTGTGATATTTGTAACCCGGTGGAGGAGTTGTGCGCTGTGTTTTTTAGGAATGAGTTGGTTCCTTTTGAAGGTCTAGCACAGGGCAGTGCATGAGGTTGAACTAGCCAGTATCCTGTCCAACCTGAACCCAGACTTGCCCTAAACCCTGCCCAGTCCGGTCCTGAATTGGAGAATGAGTTTGGCGTTGTGAGCAGATTGTGAGAATTGTATCGGGCTTGTATTTAATTTTAACGTAAGGTGTGTTTTTGTTCTTTTCACAATGGGCTTTATGCATCTTCCGTCTCGGGGCTATTATGGCGTTATGGGTGGATGTATGTGGTAACGTTCCTTATTTAAAAGACCCGCACGCCTTCAAATTTTCACGTCTTACAAACATTACATCTGTTTTATTTCATAGCAGTGTGGGCATGGCACAAAATCTGGATAGAGGTATATGACAAAATTGGTATGGCATTTACAATCTGCAAGCTCCTGTGGAGGTTTGGGGTAGTTATTCCAGTGCTACACACTCGTATATGCCTGTATTGTTCCACACCCAAGAAAAAGTGAAATTAGTTTTAAAGATGCTGTTTTCATTCCCATTACAGAATGGCTGTAGTGAGCATAAGTTCGGCATAGTTGGCTGCTTATTGAGCCTGAGGAGGACATACTCCAAATAAGACGCCTTACTAATCTTTTATTGTTTGCAAAGGAATGTGAAGTCTCCTTGAAGATTTCTCATTTCCTTTCGTGTTTAACCTTGGATCCCCATGTGGCGGGTTCGAATCCCGGCCGAGGTGCCCGCAATCTGACGGAGGCTTATTGCGGAGAAGGCGCCGTGTAACCGAGCTTTCGGTTGCACGTCAAAAGATCCCCAGGTGGTCCAAATTAATCCTCAGTCCTCCGCTGGGGCGTGCCAGATGCCCGTCGTTGGTTTGGCACGTAAAACCCCCAAATTTGACTTTCGTGTTTAACCTTCACCTGCATAGATGGGGGATCGGGTTGGGCCTGGGTAAAGTGCTTATGCTCATGCAGTGTTCGTATTTGATGTGCCAACATTAAATCTATTCTATGTGATTTATACGAGGTATCCTAGATTATCTGACTTGGGAGGTTTAGTGTTTTCTTTGATGCTTGAGAAGTGGACCAGTTGCTAACGTGACGAAAGGGGAGTTGCGTTGAATGAGTCTGCATTTCTTGAAAGGGCAGTGAAGTGCTCTCAGATTGCAACAGATACCAGAATTGTCCTAGACAGTATACTGAACGATTCAAGTTGATCCCACAAATCGACTGAGCAATTCTACTGGTGGTGCCACAAGCACTTTTACAGAAAAGAAATATATTTGTCAACATTCCGGGAACAATTGGGCAGATTGTGACCCTAGAAAAGAAAACAATTTCTAGAGAAACTAAAATTAGAATTGTCTTCAGTGTCTCTTTAAGAGAGATCTGTGTTTTGATAACATCCTCAAAGTGCAACACATACAGTACAGTGGTTTGCTGAAGCATCCTTTGTCTTCCTCTGTTGAATAAAAATAAGGTCAAATTAGTAAGGGTGTGGTATGCTCACACAGAGGCAAGAAGATATAAACACATTCCAAAACATGTGCCAAGGGCTTATTTATATGCAATTGTCATATTCATCACAGCAGAACAATTTAGGCCGAACTGCATTTTACGTGTTCAGCCAACACTGCGCTTGGTTTTTTTAGAAGGAATGGGTCTCAAGCACGCTTTCCTAAAAGTCACGAATCCAGTTACCACATTTCGTGTCTACTGTCGTTCTGCTCCCGTTATCGAGCACGGTCAAATAAAATCACAAAGGAATCTCCAAAGTTGTCAGCAGCTCGTTCATTAAAAAAGGCGGTTGTGTCTTCTGGCTGCAGTTCAACGTTGCTGCTGTCAAGCCTGTTGAGGTATGTCTTAGTGTGTGCATATCAACATGTACCAGACTTGTTCTCATCTCCTCTCTAGATCTGCCACTACAAACTGGAAAGTGCTCAAGTCTGTGAATTCTGCAAACCTTGTGCATCAACCGGCTGCTTGCTCAAGTCTCGCCGACTGCTTGGAAAGCGGTGAGGAAACTTGTCACTTGACCTTTCGCTTCGTCTCCTCCATTGTTCAGTGTCCTGACGTGAATCCATCACTTCGGTGTGCATCAGTCACTTCCTAACCTTCTCGGCCCGTGATGAATCAGTAAAAGGTTTGAGCAAGTGTTTCGGACGCTGTGCAAGACTGCGGCGTGCCCACGGTGTGCTTTGCCTCCATTTGCCTGCATTCTATGTGCCGGTCGACCTCAAGAAAAGATGGCGGCCGGTTTTCCTCGGGCACACATTATATGGACCTTTGCCAAAAAATTGTGCACGAGCCTAGCGTGACTTTTGCCGAGAGGGTCGTACAACAGGGTTTTAACGGGTCTGGGGACGCGAGGAGGCAAGCGAAGTCGACTGGGCACAAACCAGTTTCTGCTGTGCTACGTTACCTTGCGTCTGATAACAACCTTTCTTCTGAGGCTGAGCCTTGTTAAAAAAATACCAGAAACAATTTTTTTTTTAATATATAAAAAAGTGTATTATTGTTTTCTGAATTTTTTTCTCCAGATTTTACAACTTTTCGTGGAAATAGAAAATAATAGAGGTTACTTTCATTGTTAACGGAGCAGAGCTGTGAACAGTTCCGATCACTCCGCAATTACTAATGCTGTATAGGTTATCTAGCTGGGAAGTGGTACTCTTCATAAAATCTGCTGTTCTGTCTGTCTTTTTGCAGGGACCAACGGATGCATTGATTGCTGAAAGCTTGGCTTGTTCCACGTGGTGAGGCAGAAAGGCAATGGAAGACTACGGTTTGCTGCGGATACTTTGTGGTACACCAACGTGCATCCTTATACAGACGATTTGGGTTAAAGGGACCATTGTACGAGCACACATGTTTGAATGGAACACCCGCACGTGTACGTTGAGTGTACAATTTGTATCTTTGTTGCTGAAAGACAGGATGGATAAGAAATAGTCGTAGCTGCCGGGACTTTCACTTTTCTTTAGGCGTCCTCGGAGCACGACCTGGGGTGAAAAGCACATCTTGTTACTGCCTTTGCATCGAGGTCTTCTACGTTTTGGTTGATGAGGGAGAGGCAACAGTAGGCATGCTGCTGGTCGTGGTGTGCTCCTCTGACCTCTCATGTTGCATCTTGTCGTGCATGCTTCCAGTCAGGTCTTCCTTATGCCCTATTCGTCTGGGGCACACCGCGTCCGTGCAGTGCAGCAGACTCTTTCCACTTTAGTACACAGAAGGCTGGCTGGGAGAGAAGGAAGCTCCCCTCTAGCCTTTCCCGTACCACGAACTGCACTGCACCGGTGCGCTGCAGGCCCAGACGAATTGGCCATTAGTCACACTGGAGTCACCTTTGGACGGTTCTTTTTTTCTTTTCGACCAAGAGGTAGATGGCGCTTGCAACACTGAAAACCTGGAAGGTGTGTGCGCAGTTTGATCAGATCATAAATTTTTTGCAGGGAGGTAGAAGAGGAATTACGCACTTACCTCGATTAGAAGTACAATCAGGCATACAAGTCCAATGGCCAGACTCTTGCTCATTAGAAAGTTCCTGATGGCTCTGCCACAGCCCTGTACAGAACGTGCATTTCTTATGGTTCACTGATATGAGCCTAACAGCAGCTAAGGTCCCTTGGAAGCACTAGGAAACTGCTTAGGTTGCATCCCTGTGGTATTGCAAAACTGCGGTGTTCCATTAAGAGCATTATTACTTGTGTATAAAATCTAGTGGGGGAAATGTACTGACAATAAGAACATCACTGATGTGATGGTGAGTGTGCGAGTGAACTGAAAAATTAAATAGCACAATGGACAGACTAGGACATGAACACAGGGGACTAGCGCTTGTTTATTTATTTTCATAATGCTCATTCATGATAGCACATATTGATATATTTTTATAATGCTTATCCAACTAGCCCACTTTAATATTTTAGTGCGGGCAAACGGCTAGAAATCTAACATCTTCACCTTAACGCTGGATTTTTTTTTCCTGTGATTTAGTCTTAGTTTTAAGATGTTAAAAATTTGCAGGCCTATTTACACCCAAGTAGCACTTCACAACCTGGCCAGCATTTTGTTATGCCATCATAGATGTCGTTCAGCCACCACTTAAAAATGACTTACCTGCTGGTAGGCAGCTGCCTGTTCCTCATTGGAGTCGTAATACATGCAGCTTCTGGTGGGGGCATTTCAAGCGCTTCGTAGTCTTTCGGGCCCATGCCTCCGCAACACTGAAGCTGCATAAAAGCAAAGCGTTATTGGGCAATTTTTCACATTTGGTACCTACGGATGATCCTTACACGGTACTGAATGTTGTCCACGAAGCGCTCCACTTCAGCCAGGCCGCTCTTAGACTTGACTATCAGCTTTACGAAGGCCTCTGACAAGTTCTTTTCTAGCTGGAAAGGTTTGGGTCAATAAGGGTTACGGGTCGTGTTTTCAGGTTGTTGGAGTGTTTTGCTATTACCTCTTCTCCATTGGCGTGCTTCCACACAAGGCCCATGACTGCCAGCTCGAGGATGATGAAGAGTAACATGAGGACATTGTACTGCGTGGAAAGGAAGATAGAGCAACCAAGGAAACGTCGTTCAGTTTCAAGAGGTTATTTGTGCTCTATACGACGCCGATTCCGGCGAGTAGCGCAATTGTCAGTGCTGCAGTCTGGCAACCATCCATCTGGGTCACTCCATAAGCTTTCTGTCGGTATACAGCACCTCAATGCAGCGATCAACTTCAGTTTAAATTGAGTGTCCTATGGCCCTAGTCTACACGGCGAGACCAAGTGAAACCAAGGAACCGGGATATCGCCGCCTGCTCCGATCGGTCAGCGGTGCGGGGCTGGCCAGTCGCAGCGGGCGGCGATGTTCCGGTCCCTCCGTCCCACTTGGTCCCGCCGCGTGGATTAAGATGCCTGGTGTGTTTACGAAGGCTGCTGCGGTTTTATGGTGGCCATCTTGAACGCTTAGATTTCATCTTGAAGGAAAAAAATATAGAACTATATACAGGCAGTTGCAGCAATTGATTGGAGAACAAGAGCAACTTTAGAATGGCGAATTTTCACTTCGCTAATCCTCAAGGAGGTTCCCTATAAGTAACCCCAGAATGTGCGGAAAAAAGTTTATTCCAGTCGCTTAGCTTCGGTTTGGAGTAAAATCGAAACGCACTTAGGTGTGGTGGTTGGGGGAAAACAAGTTGGTGTATGGTTTTAATTAAAATAAAGAGACAAATCTGTCTGATGTAATCAAACAAACTTTGCCTTGTGTGTAAAAAAAAAAGAGTGTTTTGAAGCAAAAAAAAAAAAAGAAAGTCGGCAGGGACGTTTAAAAACGGACTTGCGGCTTTCACAGCAGCTGTGCGGTACATACATGCATTGTTTTGATCGGTGCTCCGGGCGCGCGAGCGTCGTGCACCTTGCCGCACGCATGCCATAAGCTTCACGCAAACGAGCTTCGTAAAAACATGCGGCGACTAACTGCCTACGAAGGACAAGCTGCAAGGTCGAACGCTCAAGCTTGGGAAAGCTTTTTGATGATGACGTCACGCTCTGACGTCATACCGGGAACAAGGAACGCCAACTGCTGCTTTTAAAGTGCTTTCATAGTTACCCACTGTATCATGTTTCGAAGTAACATATGATCCTGAAGGTCCGACAAAGATTTGAGATTCTTTGTTTTCTGAGACACAACCTTTTTCTTCTTCTTAAGCTTTTAGATAAGATATGATTTAGACTGAATTCCCACACCTGAAGTTTTGTGTCTTAGGTACAAACATAAGCTTACCTTTTCCCCTATCATATTTAAAAAAATCTTTCTTATTTACTGAAGTATGCCTAAACATTAACCTTACATCAGCGAGTGCAACCGCGGGTCACATGCTTAAAATTATTTCGCTGGTAATTAGAAATTAGTTACTGTCAGTCATAGAATTTTATATTACACATTCAGTTATTCAGATCTAACCTCCAGAAACAAAAATAAAAATCGAACTGCTGTGAAAAAAAAAAAAAAAGTTGGCTACGCACAGGGAGTTTGATTTTAATTCTAACAGATTCTTTAAAAGGGGTGAGGGTAAGACGAGCGGTGTCTTCACCATTTATTTATCAGGCTCACCAGACAGTAGATGAGGC
This sequence comes from Ixodes ricinus, assembly GCA_037355805.1. Classification (NCBI taxonomy): domain Eukaryota; kingdom Metazoa; phylum Arthropoda; class Arachnida; order Ixodida; family Ixodidae; genus Ixodes; species Ixodes ricinus. Next base: position 10,103 of record JAZHYW010024239.1, read on the forward strand.
AATAATCTTCACGGTAAGCTAGCTAATTTAATTATTGGTCTTAAGAGGTCATACTGCAATTGCAGTATTGACGGCCACTACTATGAATGCCAGAGAATTTGTAAAAAGGTAATGTCTTATTTTTATTTCCATATATCTTTACTTTATTTGGTAATTTTCTTTGATCACAATTACGCAAGAAATATATAAATAATAAGAAAACACATATATATTGTACAATATATATGATACAATATATGTATGATACAAAGTACACACAATGAATGTAAAGCATAGCCATAACTGCATCAAACCATGACTGCATCAAAAAAAAAAAAAACTTACATTATTTTTTTATTTACAGTACAGTTTGGTTCACATTTTAGTTAAATTTGATATCGCTGCCTGCCAGTACTGCTCTGCATTCTTTTCTAAATATAGTAAATGATTGCATATAGTTTATATCAGGTTTTCCATTAATTAAATCTATTATTGGATATAGACAACTCTGCTTTCCGTGATTATATATTCCGGGTACAAGGTGTCCTTCATGCAACATGACACAATGTATACGACGATGTTGCTGTTTTGCTCGGCAGTAACGTAGTATTTTTATAAATTAATTGCAATAATTTGATATAATATACTTGATTTGATTTAAAAATATTAGATTTAATGAAAAGTGGCGAGTACTCAGTTCTTATGTTTCCACTAATTTTCAAATATTGGTAGAATTGTTCTTGTAGAGTTAGTAATTAGCTATAAATATAGATGCACCCCAAGTAAGAATTCCGTAACACATATCTTTTTAGGAAAATAGACAGTAATAGTGTTTCAAAGTGGAGCAACCTAGGAATCGGGCTCGCTACTTAATAATTTCAGCCCACAACTCTGGATAGTTCAGTTTTCAATTTTGCCCCAAATCATTGCTTTAAAAAATTGTGCTCGTTATTTGTAATATTTCACTTTGAAATATAATATTGAGCGTGTCTGTAAAACATTTTGTTGCTAGTTTAAAGGCACATACTTTGTTTTGCTTGTGTTCAATTGTAATCTGTACAACTGCAGCCATTTAGAAAGCTTCAAAAAGAAAAAAAAGTTTATTTTTTAGAGTGCAGCTTTTGGGCGCCCGTTTCCGGCTTGAGCTGCGACGCCGTCAGCGTGAACTGGCGCGTTGCATTATGGACATTTCCGCATAATGACCGTCACGAGGGCAAAATCTTCCCACTAAATTTGGCGGGAAATTTTTTCGCTAAATTTACCGGGAAAATTTCACCCTCCTGACGCTCGCCATGTGACGTCAACGTGGCCCTCACCTCCATACCCCTCCTCCCCTCAAGAGCTGCGCTCTAATTCGGCATTAGAGAGAATTGTAAACGTTTTTCTTTTTTTTTCTAGTCATTATCGTGTAGCTTCACTAAAAAAAGATGCTAGTGTCGTTTGTATACATTATTAGTTCCGGAGAACGAGTCAAATAGAACCTTGCGGGGACCTCATGCCGTATTTTCAACTTATTTGATGCTAGTGTGCCAATTTTACGTACTGCAAACAATGAGATAAGCAACTTTAATTAATCTGAGTGTGACATCGCGACTTTCATAGTGCATCGAGTTCACTGGTTAAAATGTGTTGAACGGTGTCAAATGCTTTCCACAAGTCGAAAACGGGCCAAGCGTGAGCTGGCTTACTTTTAATATTTGCTTACTGCCTTGTCGCTTAATCACCAGTAGAGCTTGTTCAGTATAGCTTTTCTTTTTAAAAACCCTCGTTGTGCATTTAATATTACAACTTGCGTCATAAAAAAAGAAAAAAAAAGATCTTATGCGGGCTTTTATTACACTCGCCTATTTTAGAAAACATTCTCAAGACGGAAATTGTTAGAAATGGGAGTAACTTCGCTAGCTTCGAGTCATTGGGAAAAATACCTCTTGCTAAGAAATTATTTGCAATATTTCACGGTATGGATTTAATGATTCCGGCTTCAGAAATAATTATTTTTGGCTCACTCATTACATCACCATCTGAGCTGTCTCGTGATACCGTAGATATGCCCACATCCATAAAATGCTGATTCATCGAGTTTTCCATCTCACGATCACTCACTTAGATTCAATTGATCAAGACCTCTTTCACAGTGCTGTTTCCTAAGGTTTGCTACACTCAGATAAAACATAAAGACAAGTGCGAGGGGTAAAAGGACAGAAACTAGGAAGGCTGAGGTGGAGAGGAGCGACCTCCTTTCCACAACGGCTTTTCTCGTGCGGGCCCTTTTCCCCCTCGCACTGTCTTAAGTTTTATCTGACAATATTAAACGTATCCTATATTTTTCTCTGCTCATTATGGACACATTTATTTTGATGATGCTGGTGTGCTTCAACCCTTTTAAATCCGTTTCTTTTTTTAATTCGCGAAACAAGCTGAGATTGCGAGAACAAAAACAAACATAATACTTGTCTTCTTTTTTTTTTTCATTTGCTTTACTAAGTTTGCATTGGCCCAGTGTTTTCTAATCTTTTCTTTTTTAGGTTTTCATTGCTTTAGAGGGAAGGCAGTGTTGCAGCAAATTCTAAACTTGTTAAGAAAAGTACTAAATGCAGACTTCGGGTTCTCTCGTGATATACCTGACCCCAAATTATTTCCTCGAGAAAGCGAGTAAGCTTTCAAAAGTAAAAAAAGGTTCATCGTTCGTATTCTTGTAAAGAACAGCAACGACAAAGTTCCAGTGAAGTTTACGTTTTTGGTAACGAAAAGGGGTGTCCATATCACATGAGCGAACGACGTTTCAGCGAACACCGACGTTTTAGCGAATTGACGTTTTAGCGAATAACGGGGGTGCGTGTTGAGCCACCCCCACGCTGCGCTTACGCTGCTTCGCGGTGGCAGTCTGCGGCGGATCATTATGAAAATGTTAACCCACTTGGCCCACCCGCAACGCCGCTTCGCGGCGGTCGGCTATTCCCTAAAGTGTCATTCGGTGAAACGTCCGCGTTCGCTAAAACGTCATTTGATTACGTGAGTGCCTCCCCCGCTACGGGTATACTGGTTCAGACTGTCTTCAAATTCTCTGGCGTGTCCGTTGTAAGCAATAGTGTTAATGGTTGTATGTCCGAGAATCATAAACGATTCTGAATACGAACCCAAAAGCCTGACAAATTATTAAAAAGTCTATAAAAGCAGCAACATTGCCAGACCCTTCCTTGCCAACCAACACTCAATATTATTGTTAATTAATCTAAAGTTTTCCAAAACTTCGTCTATTCCACCTCCCCTTTTTTATTTCTCTGCAAAAACTTTACATTCGTAGCTTTCAAATAGGGTGGAGACTCGTCTGCAATGAGCCGTGTTTCACTAAAGAAAATCACGTCGAACGTGACTGGTGACGGTTGAAGAAGAAATTGAACATTGACCGAGAACATTGACCGATTAATATCTAAAAAGATACCTAATACCTTTTTACAAATATATTGAAATTGTCAATACTGCAATTGCAGCATGAACCCTAAAACCAATAAAAAGAAAGTTTGCATATTTTTGCTTAATTAGTCAACTCGGCCTGATGTTTATCCCCTCATTATGTCCGCCGAGCTTAACAAAAATGTGGCGAAGACGGCGCTCGTCTAATCCTCATCCCTTTTTTAATCTGTTCGAATTAAAGACAAACACCTTGTAATACTATCTAAAGCGATGTATCTAATTCAGTGTTCCCTTTCCTGTAGAAATATGTGAAGAAAATTAGAAAATAATCGTTATGGCTATGTATATTGCAACTGAAGCGATCATCATTTTTGAAAGGTCTATATATCAAAGACAATTTTGGTAAAAATGTAAAAAAGAAATCGGATTTTCGCTTTTCAGGATTAGTTGTTCCTTTTCTCTTGTCCGTCTGTAGACTTCTTCCAAAACCGACGCGCCCCACCGCGGCGAAATACCACGCAGTGCACTCTGGGAACTAGTTGGCCACTCAGTTTCGGTTTCGACTGAGCAGCTTCATCTCATGCTATTACGCCGCGACCGAACGCGCTGCTTGTGTTTTCGACTATCTGACTTTTCACGAACGTACAATACACTCATTCTCGAGCGATACAAAAACGAAGACCGGGGAATTTTCCTTGGTTCCCGAAACACTGGATATTGTGCGTGCGTATGCAAACATAGTAAGACGTGGCTTAGTCACCTCACCCCACGAGTGCATCTTTGAGCTTGTGTCAGTAATCCCGTCTAGTATCAGTGAACTACAACTGAAATTTGGTCACCTTGAGCCCTACACGTATTTTGTTTGCCAAACGTCCACTTCTTGTTACTTCATTGGACGAAAGGCAAGCCGCATCCTCACAGGAGTATCAAAGTTGAGCCAGTGTTGGCGCATTAACTTTAAGGAAACGCAATAAATTCGACCTTACTACTGCACAAAAGTTACTATGATGTCTTCCTCGTGTCATCAGATATCTCACACTCAAATTTTATGCTGATATAAGATTAAGTTTTCGCAAACGCTGAGATCGGCTAGCTACGACGGAGGCCCTAACAAGCGTCCCCTACTCCTCGCTAAGCCTGTTTGGATGACCTTTTACTGACGCCCAAGATCTGTGCCTGAACGGTGTGTCTGAAATTATCTCGGCATACTCAGTCAGGAAGAAAGCAAACACATAACAAATAATATGGCCATTAGCAACCGTCAAATGCGCTTTGAATAATTTCGTTTGTTTGGCGCACCGGGGTTCATGCCCGTCCGGCGCACTTAATTCCACCGAATGGTGCGACATTCCTCACACAAGTGCTCGACTTTTGCTTTCTTAAAACGGTTTGTATGTGCGAATGTGCCTATATGATTGCAGGATAACTTTACGCGTATACGCGATGTTGAATATTAGTAAAATGCAAGCGGTTGGGGACTTCACGAATTCGTGCAGTGCTGCGGGGCAGTACAGGTAAGCGATGAGAAGTGTGTTCAAATGGAGCTTTTCAAGGGCGCCTCCGAGTTTTACCTCGCGTACTCAGGCGTATTAAGAAAAACAGTAATTGCAAAAAGTTATATTTCGTCTATGGACGCACGAAACAAACAAACTTCCTGATCAACCAAACTAATGTAAAGGCGCGAGCTCGATGTATGCATACTTACTGATGTCTACAGCTTGTTGATGCGTACACAAGCGAGATCCCTGAGCGTCGCAGCGTCGAGATTCCCAGCACTGGTTCGTCCAGATACCTCGAAACGCTTACAGAAAAGCTCAAGTACAAAAATACAACAAGCATGCGTTAAGACAAGCTATACGTCTCGGGCTTGTGCTAAAGCTTAGAGGTCTGGCCATTTAGGTTAGTTTAGAGACCACAGATGACGCTCTCGGGACCAGAAAACATAAAATAACGGCCGTTTATAGTTCACGCGCTGTGTATAATCTTGTGTCGACGTGTCGATCGAAACCGAAACCATGGCACTCTCCTCCCTGGCCAACTAGTTCCCAGAGTGCAACGCGCGCCGTGTTGCATGCAGGGCTGTAAGGAACTAGTCTCATATCATGGTTCATTTACATGAATCACTGGTCGCCGAAATGCTCCTGGAAAATCTCTGTGAAAGGCTTTATTTTTTTTTCTGCTTTCCACGAAGACAGTATTTATGATGAACCCCTTAATGTGGCTGTCCTCCTTCGATTGAAAGCGGTAAGCGCTCGGACTTTTTAATCGCTATTTTCTATTGTCGATGTACAGTTTTAAGCTTTTCTACACAACCTTGATATCGCGCCTGCCAATTGGGCTACCCTTTGTGTTGCTTGACTAGAAATTCTGGATGCGTTTGCCCCTGCGTTAGTTGCCTCACTAGAAACTATACCGTAAAATCCCGATCGTATATGAGCCTACCTCATATTTATGAGCCTACCTCATACTTTGTCGAGGAAAGGGTAAAACACAGGCGAGCTGGTGAATATCAACCGAAGACACGGAACGATAAAAAAAAGAAAGAAACAAGTCTAAACAATTTTGTTTTGTCCGGTTTTTTTTTATCATTCCGTGTCTCCGGTTACTATGGAAGATCTTCACCGCTCATATTTGTTTAATGCGAAAGCATTAACTGTCTCATGGAGCCAGCTGACGTCATCAGTTTGAAGCGCGAAAACGGCTCCTAGTTTCCGCCGCGATCCCAATAGGAGCGATTCGCCTTCGGTTCCATTGGCTGGCGCGCGTCGACGGGGCTCCCATTGGCCGCTGCGCCATGGCCTCCGAGATCCCGAAGCGCGCGCGCGCTAGTACGCAGCAGACGACAAAGGGAGCGGACGAGCGGCTTGCATGCTTTCACATTCCCAACTCATAAGAAATGCTTAGCTGTACCTCGAGCTTTTTTATTTATTTATTTATTATTTCTTTACCGTGGATGGGCTTCCATCTTTAAATGCAACCCCCCCCCCCCCCCCCCCCCCAATTCCAGAAGTTTGTCTTCCGGTCCGTCTCTGCATTTCCCTGCTAAATTTAGCGGGGAAATTGTGCGTCACGTGTCAGGTATCACATGACACTACGACAGTAACTGGCGTACATTTACGCGCTTAAATTTGAGGGGAAATTGATGTCGTGTGACACCGTGACGGCCTGTCATGGTACCATGAATGGATGGATACTCATAACTAGCCTTTATAACGAGCGGTAACTTGCGCCACCTAGCCTAGAAACAAGCAACACAAAAGTACGATACTTTCCCTCGCCCTTCTGAGCCAATTGACTTTAGGAAAGCTGAAGTGAAGAGGAGCGACCTCGTTCGCGCCCTTTTCCCCCTCGCACTGTCCACCAGCGGCCATAGTTCTGTGCGCGACTGCTGGGCGCGTGCCGACGGCGAGCTTCCACAGTTATTTTGCCACGTGCATTCCGCACCATCAAGACTGCCGGTCTTAATTAGCAGCTATATTAATGGGAGTTCGTTCCGAGCATGCGGTCAAAACATCGCCCTCAAATATGGCATCCAGCGAATACCCCCTATGTTACCAGAGGTGTGGGATATCGACATCACGTGACCATGAGGTCACTTGGATGTCGATTTCCTCGCTAAATATAGCTGGGGAAAAAATATTAAACACTTGAATGCAGCATTTTATGCATTATATACGACTTCGAAAATCTTTGCTTGAAATTTTTGTTTACTAATATGGATAGCCTTAGGAGTTTTCCCGAACCGTGAAAATGTTATAAATCCTACCGGGATCAGCAGGAGGGAATCCTTGAAGAAGGAGCCGCAGCAGCCCAGAAAGCCGATGCAGAAGAGGCAGGATCCGACGACGAGCGTGAGGATGCTGGCGGCGCCGTAGTTGTCGAAGACGTCGAAGAACTCCCTGACCTGTCGGACATTCAGGTCGGCAGCGAGCAAGCCTCCGAGCACGAGGAGCGCGACGCCGAACAGCTGGGCGAACAGTGGCATCGAGGGAAACGAAAATATTAGGCAAGTACTAATCTGGTGAGCGTTATGCGCGGGCATACAAAAAATCGTATAAATAAACCAATAAACGGAGTGCATTAAAACGTTTCACAAAAGTATGTTTAGGTGGCGCATTAATCGTACAAAAATTCTGAGTAGGTTTGGAAAAAAAAAAAAACCTAAAAGGTGTTTTTTTTTTTTTCGCGCAAAGAAGTACGGAAAAAAAAGTTGGTTGACGTTGCTACATTTACAGATAGTACCACACAAGATCGGATCTGCTGAATCTGCTTTCGGGTATTCAGCTCAAAGAAGCCTTCATGTGTTTGCTTTATGTCGTGCCATTTTTAAGTATAGCAGCGTCAAAAAAAAAATCCTCTTCACAAAAGAAATATATATCTACAGCAGTGTTGCCAGGTCTACTGATTTATCAGTAGATCTACTGATTTCGTTCCGGGTCTACTGATTCGCTGAAAAAAACGAAAATCTACTGACTTTTTTTTTTAGTAAACACATTGAATTTATTATTTGGCCCGTTCAGTTTTGAGGGTCGCCCATCAGAGGAAACTCATATTCTCCCAGAATTAAAAACGAAGCACTGGCTAGATGGCCCAGAAGCCTGTTGACGGTGACATCCGGGCCAGAGCCAAATATGGGGAGAGTTTGGCCAGTCTATGATCTCGCCGCCGTAATGTCCCTCTCCCGAGTGAGTTAATCAGCCCGAGGCACAGAGCGAGAGGCGTGAGCGCTATGCGCCTGAACTCTCGGCTGCTCCGAAGCTGAGCGGCGGGGGCCGCCATTTTCATTCATTCGCCCGGCGGAAAGCATGGGATCGACATCCGAATTTCAGTTCTTTACTTTTATTTGGCAGGCTCTGGAGAAAAATGATATAATGTTATTCCTCGGTAGCCTAAAAAGCTAACGAATTAAGTTTCTCCACGTTTGAACGCAAACTTTGGGTCAGGCGAAAAAGACATAAGCCCGTAGCTGACGACGCGTAGCCTCAACAGTGGTCCGCGCCAACAGCGTTGCGTCAAAAACCTTCCAGAGCCCAGTAAGGAAAGATGGCAGCTTGCAGAGGACTTTCATTGGACATGTACGCGCGCATTTGCCGGAACGTCTTGTTTTGGTTTCGTTTCAATAATAGCGACAGGTGGATGTCGCACTGTCGCACTCATCTGTTGATCCCAAAAGTGGCACTGGCTCAGTCTGGATTTCAAAGAATAATCCTCGAAATCGCAACACTAGTCAATGCTGATAAAACCAAAAAAGAAAAACAAAAAACAACATTTACGGTGCCATTTCACTTTGTCCTCCATAAAACAGGTAAACTTTAGTTGGGTGGTCTTGTTGTTGTTTTTTCATTTTTATTTGTGTATATTACCATGGTATTTGTTACTCTTTGCCATTTCTTCGAAGTGTGGTTTAATGGAAATAGCAAAACATGGCAAAACACAGATTTCGTAGAATCTACTGATTTTTGTGCAAATCTACTGACTTTTTAAGGATCAATCTGCTGACTCTTTTTTCTCCATCTGGCAACACTGCTATACAGTCAAACCCGTTTATAACGAACAGCAGGAAACGCTACGATCAGTTCGATATAGCAAGTAGTTCGAATATAGCGAAAACCATTTACAACGAACTTCCACGATACGTTCGTTGTAAGGCGGGAACTTCTCTTTCTTTCTCGTCTCTTCACTTCCGCCTTGTGACAACGCGCTTTTTTATTTCTTTTTTTGCATGTGTGCAGAGTTTTTTTTGTAGCTGATCTCCTTTTGAATCGCTTCTCTTCGTGGGCAAACGCTTTGGGATGAAAAATATTTTTTTCTGTGCGCGCGTGCAAGTGTATTTTTCAGCTTTCTCTCCTGAATCGCTTCTCTTCGCTCAATTTTGTTCGCAACTTGAGCTTTTGGAATTTTCTTTCTTTCCTACTTATTTTTTGGGGGAAGGGACAGGCTAGAAGACGATTGTTTGCGCGTTTTTGGAAACCTTTCCGGGGAAAAAGTTCGATATAGCCAATATGGTGTTCGTTATAAAGAGTACTTTTTATATGCATTTTTATTTAAAATTTCCATGAGTTCGATATCGACAATAATTCGCTGTACGTGGGTTCGTTCTAAACGGGTTTCACTATATAGTTTTTTTTCTTCCTGAAACGTTTATAATATTTGAGTATGATAACTGGACAACCTAAAAGCACCTTTGTGAAATGTTTTAGCTGTACTCGATTCATTGACTTATACGATTTTGTTCACCCCCAAATATATAGCGCTCGGAAACACCCTGTGGAGTTGTGCGGATTTTTCGAGACTGGTTCAGATATTTGCGTTAGTTTCGTTCAGAGCGATAGAAACGACAACGTCAACAGACAGACAACCACCGGGACAAATGCTCCCCGCGTACACACCGCGATCATGAGCCGCGCGGTTATCCCGGTGTCCCTAATCTCACCACTGCTCGTACATCAAAAGACACTGTGTTCGCTGCACACATGGGTCATTCCATGACAAAGGAGACGCGGCTATTTTTTCATGTCTTGGATATGTACAAAACATTTTAATTTAAATAAAAAAGTTTTTTTTTTGCAAAAAAACGTTTTATTTTTGCTGATATCATGCCCTAAATTTCTGGAATTTGCATAAAACTTGTGTAGTTTAGAAAAACATTGTAAGAAAGTGTTTGCTTACCACATCAATTTAGGCTTGCGCCTTATTGCTTGATAACATGCCCTATCTTACATTAGAATACAAACACTGAAGGACTCCATTTTGAGTTCAAATAGGAGCAAACGCAACTATGCTCAACTCGACAAGGAAGGACTAGCAGTTGTATTTGGCATGAAGCATTTTCACCAGTACGTCGCCGGTCGACACGTGACTCTACACGGACCACAAACCGCTGTTGGGGATAATGAGCCAAGGACGCCAGATTCCACTCATGCTCTCACCGCGCACGACGCGATTGTGCCTCGTGCTAGGCCGCTACTATACGACTTGTGCTATCGGCAGGTAAGAATCATCAGAACGCAGACGCGCTCAGCCGGCTTCCTCTGCCAGACACAAAGGACGAACCGGCGCCACCAGGTGATGTACTCTCGCTGGAAGCCATGGAGAGTCCACCCTCACTGCTCAGCAGAGAGCAAGTCTCACTCGAGATGACCCGTTGTTGTTGCAAATGTGTAAGGGACTGCAAGATGGCACAACCTCCAAGTTGACAGAAAACGAGTTCACGCCGTACAAGCGTCTGGAACTTGAGTTGGCAACACAAAAATGGTTGCGTAACTCGGGGAGCACGTGTTATCATACCACAAGCCATCCAGGGATTGTTGCGATGAAAAGCACTGCCCAAATATTTTTGGTGGCCAAGGCTAAATGCTGGCATTGAGGACACAGCAGCTGTGTGCGAGACGTGCCAGCAACAACATCGGGCAAAAACAGCAGTACCTACATTCGACTGATCACCTGCCACCCGACCCCGGGAGACAATCCACATCGATTTCGCAGGACCAATCGATGGGGTGTCGTATCTGATCACCGTCGACGCGCTCTAAGTGGTTGGAAGTGAAGCCGATGCATGCCAGCTTAGAACGTCCACACACGTCATTGACGTGCTACGCTCTGTTTTTGCGATTTTGGGCGTATACCGAGAATACTTTCTGACATCGCGCACAAATCTCGTATCAAACAAAATAAAGAAATGTTTGAAAAAAAAAAATAAACAAACGGCTGTAAGAAACACATTAGTGCACCATACCATCCTGCCACTAACGGACGAGCAGAACGGATGGTGGGCGAAACAAAGAAAGCCCTCTCAAAGCCAACGGAAGGAGCAGTTCAACAGAATCGCCAGGTTCTTCCGCCAGCACACGACGGTCATCATCTTCCACGGGAAAAACTAATGTCAGAGGTTTTCCATTGACGTTTTGTATAAAGACACACACACACGCACGCACGCGCACACAGACGCACGCGTGCGTGCGTGCGTGCGTCCGCGCGCGCTATATATGTGTGTATATCCGCGTGCGCGCGCGCGCGAAGACAATCACAATTTTGTTGGCCCTGCTGCAAACCCCCAGTAATTTTTTTTTTATAGTCTTTGATACGCCCATTAGCTATTGTGTACGTTATATCCAACAGCTATCAAGCCGCTTGTTAACGTTGGTATCGCCAGCTCGACGTCAGTGGACAGAACGACGAAATGTAGTTTTGGCGAGTTACATATGGGACAAGGGGTGTACCCCACACTAAGGGGACACCCTGTGGGACAAGGGTGTACCCCTGTACACCCCCTATTTCTTAGAGTGTATACATTTCTCCTCCTTCCATATATAACCCACATCAAAACCTAAGTTGCACTGTTCTAATTTCTTTTCCATTTCACTGAGATATATCATGAAGAGCAGAGGTGACAGTGGACAGCCCTACCTGAGCCCTCTTTATTGCTGCGTGTTGTGTAGTTTCTGCTTCCCATGTTATAACTACCCTATTGTCTCGTACACCTACTGAAGAAACCTAACCAAATTTTTATCTAAATTATACTCCTTCAGCTGACCCCAGAGTTTTTCCTGGCTCACGTACGCTCCCCTGATGTCCAAAAATGCTAACCATGAAGGAGTTTGGTTCTTCATTGCTTGTTCTATACGTTGTGTGGCGACGAATAAGTTATTCCAATGTTCTATCTCCTCGGAATCCGTTTTAGAGTTCACCCAGGATTTGCATATCTTCTGCCCATTCCTTCATTCTCCTCTTTACAATATGCATAGCTAATCTGTATATAACTGAAGTTACCGTTATTCGGCGACATGCCTGTGTCTTTGTTTTATCTGCCATTATATATTAGTCTCATTTTACTTAGTTTCTAATGATTGGGTACCTCTCCTCCCATTTTTATTTGATTAATCACATGCCAGAAGTTCAGTTTGTTGCTAGTTTTTTCCGTATATATATATATATATATATATATATATATATATATATATATATATATATATATATATATATATACGGGGTGTCGCAAAATAAAATTTACACGGTCTTACCGCAAAAGCGACCGCGCATCGCCGAAGGCCCATTTCCGCCCAGGGTAGCGCTAGAGGTCACACCCGCTTCCAACCCGATCCGATAACTTAATCAAAAGTTATAGGTGATTTTCTGAAAATTTCAATGGAAAAATGGCGGCCGACGGAGTTTTCGAACACATGGGGCTCTATGGCACCAGAAACCGAAAACGGGCAAAAAATGGGCTCCATTTTCCCATTGAAATTTTCAGAAAATCACTTACAACTTTTGATTAAGTTATCGGATCGGGCTGAAACTTTGGCATCTGGTTGTGACCTCTAGCTCTACCTTTGGACGGAGAATGAGCGTTCGGCGATGCCTAGTTTATTTTTGCGGTAAAAAAGATTGTGTAAATTTTCTTTTGTGACACCCTGCTATATTCTTTTTTGCGTCCCCACCTTTCTTTTTTCTTTTCTGAAAGCAGAGGGCGAAACAGCGAGCGAATACAACACCGAGTTGCAGCCGGCACCGGCAGGGTCTGCCGCGACAGCACTGAGGTCGACAGAGGCGCCGGCCAGACGGGTGACGTGTTGCACTCGCCATGCTCCTATTTCAACAAAAAGAGCAAACTTGCCCCCCTCCGCCCCCTCGTTTTTCAGTGAGCTAATCGATAGCCGAAAAAACGACAGAACGGCTGTACTTTAGGTTGGTGTTTTTCGGTGTGAGTCTGCTTCAAAAACCTCTTGCCGTCGGTTGGTCAACACTTTAATTTTATGTGACAGCTTTATTTCCAAAGTATTGTTTGATAGAGAGAAAGAAAAAAAAACATGATGTGGAACTTGAGACCACTCATTTAAAAAAAAAAAACTCAGCCAAAGCACTGGCTTCCCTACCTGTGTCAAATATCCTGTAGTGCCTGTCATTCAGTTTAATTGTTATCATACTTATCGGATGCGAAATCGACGATTTTCTGAGCTTCGTTTAATTTAACTTGGGGCGGCCGCAAATGTTTGCCTTAAAAATAGATATTTTAAAGACATGAGATGCCGCGTAGTTTGCAAATGAAATAGTTCACCATTAATCGAGTGGCAAAACGAGCGTCTAAAAGCGCTACTGTAACGTCGTAAAAAAAAAAATCATGAGTTATTTTACTCTGTGCAGGTGGATGACCAGCGAAGCTGCTTAGCACACGCCTCTCCGTACACCTCTCCTGCTGCCCTGCCTTTTAGCGGGAAATTTTCGGTAAATTTCTCGCTCTTGAGGGAGGAGGAGAGGGGCGGAGAGAAGGGACACGCCTCTCCGTACCCTCCTCCCTCCTCTGCTCCTTCTCCTCCCCTCCTTTCCTCCTCCTCTCTGAGAAATATTGTTTAGCACGGTATATCATAGCATATATATATATGCTATAAACAGAGGGGATCGGTGGCCGAGTGGGCTAAAGCGCACACCCAGCTCGACGCGCGTGGAGCGAAAGCTCGCGCTGCAGAACCCAGGGATCCTGGGTTCGAGCCCCACCCCTGCCCGTTTCGATCTGGATGAGCATCGTACCGGCGTGCGGTCGTGTATCACTACTGCGTGGTGCACGTTAAATACCCCAGGCTAGCGGTATGTACTGCACTGGCTAGATTGCTCATCTACAGCGAGTGACTCGTCGCAACTGTAAAAATGGCTGACCAACTACACGCTGTATAAATATCCCCACAACCCAATGCTATAAACATTCACGGGCTGTACACTCGTTACCTAATGAAGAGCGGTCCCCGCTCGAAACGTCGTAATAAACTTCGACAGTACGCATCTTTGACTTATTAACTTTTCCCGGTCCATTGTTTTATATTTACCTTATAT
>JAZHYW010024240.1:0-29027 GCA_037355805.1 Ixodes ricinus
TGGTGGAACCTACAAGAAAATGGGGGAGTGAAGTGTCAATACTCGAAATGTAGCCTTTATGAGGATCTATTCTGTCTGTCTAGAATTGACTGCTCTTTTTTGTATTTGAAGGTCTTTCGTGTCATCAGTGTGTTCATAAATACGGTTTGTTTTGTTGCCGTCGCCATTAGGGGTACATCATCACCTTGCCCGTGTATCTCTGCACTGTCGTGTCGCGAGATGTGGGGGACATTTTAACTTTTGTGTCTCTGCAAACTGTGTAGCTCGTGCACTGGTTTTCCTGCTCACAGCGTTTCTTGGTGTCATAAATAACACCTTGCAGCGATGGACAGGTGCTGGTTGGGCATAGACATGCTGGTCGTATCGTAGCCAGTCAGAAATAGCGGTGCACATCTGTGTTGGTTGACTAATAGTATTGTTGGTGCTCAGGTTCATGTTACTTGAAATTTAATTCTCACTATACAGAGCTAGTATCACCAATGTCAACATTTTTACAGTTCTATGTGTCTGGTGGACCTTCCCTCAACACTTCAAAAAGCCCACATATACCTTAATGAGAAATAAATTAGGAGTTTACCTTTGAGATGCTGTCACATTTTTTTGTGGCATTGTTGATGGCCTTGTTGCGGACCGAACATCATTGAGAGTTGTGTGTAACGTGTTGTATTGAAGTAGACTTAGCGTAATTTCTATGTGCTCTTTCACTTACAGATCTTTAAACCGCAGCATTAGAAAAATGATGATAATGCTTGCCGACAGTGTCCTCGTGCTCCTGGAAAATCAAACTAACTCTCTCACAAGTCATACACATCGCAATTGCTCTCGTGTGCTCCTCAGAGCTACAACCTTTGCCAAACACATTGTGCCACTAATATGATTGACGGCAGGCGCTCCAACTTTGGTTCCCAATGTGTTGTCGGAACCCATCTTTGGTCGGCGTAATTTTCACACTTTTTGTCGTTTATTTTCTCAATTTCTTGCTAGACATGTTACAACTGTCTAGCACGTCAGAAGCAGACATGGATACGGCAGGTGATCATTATGCTGCAGCTTGCTCCGCAACTGCCAGTCGTCAGAAACTTAAGCGGTTGTGGGTTAGAATGCTGCTCAGGATCGTGATAACATCTAGCATTACATGACAGCTCCTGGGACGCATTGCTCAAGCAGCACACAACAGGACATCTAGGAAACGTTGGGACGTACCGAGGATGTCCACAGAACCACACACTGTCGGGTTAGTTTCCGCTTTGGGGACGTAATGACGCACGTGTGGCATAGACACTGAGCACGGGGGTGGTTCAGTTGTGCCATTTGTGCCACTTTGATAAATTCCCGCTTGCCCGCGCCTTGCTGCAGCCAAGGGAAAATCTCACCAAACTGTGCTCTAAAGCATTTATCTGCAAACAAGCTGATTCAACTTCTTAATGGTGATGGTTAGCCCACTGAAATCAATTCTGCTAACCTTTGTTCACTAGCACTAATGAAAACAAAACACAAGTTTGTCTAAGTTTATGGCGCAGCTTCACAGTTGTTCGAAGCGCAGTTTGGCTGGTACAGCATAACTGCTAACTTTGGGTTCTTAATGGGCATCTCACTGTAGCAATTAATAGGAGTTGCACAAAATTGTTCCAAACTTACGTACGTGCTGCTCAAAGCAGCTCCAAACTGCAAATTTTTCTGATACAAAGGTGCTCTGAAACGAGATTTTTACTGTTTCAAAAATTGCTCCAAACCCAAAACTGTCTCCAAACTCCAAACTGGCTGAACCACCCCTGTGAGCACACCAGTTGGGAACACTTCTAGACGTCCTAGAAGGACGTCATAGAAGGAGAACGTTCGGCCTCTACTACCGACGCGTCGAGTCGTAACGCGAGACATGCCGTCTACTTGCAGAGTTGGGCAGAGCGCGCTGGCACATCCCGCTGGTGCGATCGGCCGAGGCTGCACCTCGACCCGAAGGGACGCTTCCAGTGCCGCTACTGCACCTACAGGTCGGACTACTCGCACCAGCGTGGTGGCCCACGAGAGGACCCACACGGGGAGAGGCCGTTTCACTGCACCCTCTGCAGCCGCAGCTTCACGCAGAAGGGCAACCTGCACCACCACATGCAGAGTCACACCAAGCCACAGCCACACGTCTGCCCCGTGTGCAACCAGTCGTTCTCTGATGAGTTCGGCTGAACCAGCACCTGCAGAGTCACTCTCAGCCCCTCGTGTAGCCGGTGGTGGAACACGTAGTGTCTGTGGAGGTTTGGATTGGTGACGCGAAGTGCACTGAACTGCCGCTGACGCGGTGACCATACTTTATTTTATCACCGCATCAGTCGGCTAGCGAGGTGTCGTTGAGTTGCTTTGTTCGGACTTTCTTTGGAGCTTAATCTCGGCAATGACTGCAGGGTTTCAGAGTTTCAACCTTTTTTTAATTATTCTGTTTTGTTTGGGGGGGGGGGGGGCTGCAACGAGAAATGCATTCTATCTAACGTTTCTGTACTCGTAAAGTCACAGTATGGTTTTTGTCTTCCTCGTCCTTCACCTCGTAGGCAACAAGGCCGTAGTGGCGAATTTCGGGCGTTGCGTGGTCATTTAATCGAGAATGTCCAACGCAAGTTTATGAGAATCTTGTAGGATGGATGTATTGGTGGTCGTCGCATTTACGGCTAGGATGCTCTTTTGACGGACCTTGGTCAGTTGTTCTCGCACAATAGAAGAATCGAAAGAGACGCACATCTTTGCACCAGTTGCACGCACCTTTGTTGACTGTGTAGTTGTTGATAGCACCGAGGTTTCGGGTGCCGTCTGGACGGACCCCCAAGCGGTGGGAGACATTTTATCTTTGTATGCGGGCCACCTGCCCAATAACGAGCCTCCAACAGATGTACAATGCCTAGGACGAGGACATTTTTGCTTTCTTATATTGACCTCTATCATCTGCTTTTACTTGTTTTTGTGTTTTTAAAAGAACGTGCACCGCCTCCCAGGCCTTGGCTGTTAGGCACAGAAATTAACATATCTATCTAAAGGTCAATGCGAGGCGGCACGAGTGCTGTCTCGGCGTTCCTCCTGAATACAAGCACAGTGGCGACAACACAAGTCCTAGCAGAATGCGAGCGCAGCAGTCGTGAGGCATCCGTGCCTTGCGCTGGCCTTCTTTTGTCGACGTTAAAAATTCAGCACTATGGCTTTGTTCTTTGGGAGGTGTTGCCTCACCTGCAGCATAATCTTTCTTTCCGAGGCGGAGCTCCGGCCTACGGATCCCCAATCCCCTCTTCGCAAGTTCGAACTCCGGTCGAGTTGCCTTTGCAATTTGGTGGGGTTTATTGCGCCAACCGAGGTTTTCGGTTGCGTGTCTGAACATCCCCGGGCAATCCAAATTGACCCTCAGTTCTCCGCTGGAGCATAATTTTAGCACAAACCCCCCCGCCCCCCCTTTTTTTTTACTTAGTATAATTTTCTTCCTAAATTTCATAGTTTGGCTGCATGTCCACATCTGAAACTCGTGCATCGCCGAGTCACCGTGCAAGGTGTCGACTGGTGCCAATTGGAGACGCGCCCTAGCCTTAGAACCCCGGTGTCTTGAAACCGATTAACCGAGCACTTCTGTGTTCGAAGCAACGAGACATTGTACTTTCAGAACGACGTTTGGAGGGGACAAAGGAGAGCCGAAGCTACACAAGGGTCAGACCCTCTCCTCCGTCGTTCCCTGTAAAGTGACCCTGAAGGTCCAGTTCCTATTTATAGTCTATTAATATTGTAAGTACTCCTAAATAGGCCTTGTACAAGGCCAGGCTGTACGTTGAACCCGGTTATAGTCACCAGCAAGATGAGGACGGTGGGAAGGTCCTTCAGTTTTCCCGCCTTTAGCGCGAGCTTCCCAGCTTCGATGACACTCGAGCGTCGCGTAACCGTCAAGCGATGCACGCGCAGTCGAGACCTCCCGCCGTTCTTGTCCTGTCGTTGAGTGACTTTGAATGTTTTTCTGCTACGTGCCACAGTATTCATGAGGCCCACACCTGTTGCATATTGCGTGCGTTTCGCTCTAGACATTCTCATCGAAGTGTGCATTTTCTTTTTACAAGTTGAGATGCAGGCACGGTGAGCATCTGAAAGCAGCGAGATAGGTCTCTAGTCTTGTTTTTGAACCATGGTCTGTCCTGTACTTCCACGATACTCATTGGTGTGATATTTGTAACCCGGTGGAGGAGTTGTGCGCTGTGTTTTTAGGAATGAGTTGGTTCCTTTTGAAGGTCTAGCACAGGGCAGTGCATGAGGTTGAACTAGCCAGTATCCTGTCCAACCTGAACCCAGACTTGCCTAAACCCTGCCCAGTCCGGTCCTGAATTGGAGAGTGAGTTTGGCGTTGTGAGCAGATTGTGAGAATTGTATCGGGCTCGTATTTAATTTTAACGTAAGGTGTGTTTTTGTTGTTCTTTTCACAATGGGCTTTATGCATCTTCTGTCTCGGGGCTATTATGGCATTATGGGTGGATGTATGTGGTAACGTTCCTTATTTGAGAGACCCGCACGCCTTCAAATTTTCACGTCTTACAAACATTACATCTGTTTTATTTCATAGCAGTGTGGGCATGGCACAAAATCTGGATAGAGGTATATGACAAAATTGGTATGGTGTTTACAATCTGCGAGCTCCTGTGGAGGTTTGGGGTAGTTATGTATTCCAGTGCTACACACTCGTATATGCATGTATTGTTCCACACCCAAGAAAAAGTGAAATTATGTTTAAAGATACTGTTTTCATTCCCATTACAGAATAGCTGTCGTGAGCATAAGTTCGGCATAGTTGGCTGCTTATTGAGCCTGAAGAGGACATACTCCAAATAAGACGCCTTGCTAATCTTTTATTGTTTGCAAAGGAATGTGAAGTTTCCTTGAAGATTTCTCATTTCCTTTCGTGTTTAACCTTCACCTGCATAGATGGGGGATCAGGTTGGGCCTGGGTAAAGTGCTATGCTCATGCAGTGTTCGTATTTGATGTGCCAACATTAAATCTATTCTATGTGATTTATCCGAGGTATCTTAGATTATCTAACTTGGGAGGTTTAGTGTTTTCTTTGATGCTGGAAAAGTGGACAAGTTGCTAACCCGACGAAGGGGGAGATGCGTTGAATGAGTCTGCATTTCTTGAAAAGGCAGTGAAGTGCTCTCAGATTGCAACAGATACCAGAATTGTCCTAGACAGTATACTGAACGATTCAAGTTGATCCTATAAATCGACTGAGCAATTGTACTGGTGGTGCCACAAGCACATTTGTAGCAAAGAAATATATTTGTCAACATTCCGGGAACAATTGGGCAGATTGTGTCCCTAAAAAGAAAACAGTTTCTAGTGAAACTAAAATTAGAATTGTCTTCAGTGTCTCTTCAAGAGAGATCTTTGTTTTAATAACAAAGTGCAACACATATAGTTAATCGCTTTGCTGAAGCATCCTTTGTCTTCCTCCGGTGAATAAAAATAAGGTCAAATTAGTAAGGATGTGGTATGCTTACACAGAGGCAAGAAAATATAAACACATTCCAAAGCACGTGCTGAGGGCTTATTTATATGCAATTGTCATATTCATCACAGCAGAACAATCTAGGCCGGTAATAACTGCATTTTACGTGTTCAGCCAACAGTGTGCTTGGTTTTCTTTTAGAAGGAATGGGTCTCGAGCACGCTTTCCTAAAAGTCACGAATCCCGTTACCACATTTCGTGTCGACTGTCGTTCTGCTCCCGTTATCGAGCACGGTCAAATAAAATCGCAAAGGAATCTCCAGGGTTGTCAGCAGCTTGTTCATTAAAAGAGACGGTTGTGTGTGCCTTTTCTGGCTGCAGTTCAACGTTGCTCCTGTCAAGCCTGTTGAGGTATGTGTTAGTGTGCGCATATCAACATGTACCAGACTTGTTCTCATCTCCTTCTCTAGATCTGCCACTACAAACTGGAAAGCGCTCAAGTCTGCAAATTCTGCAAACCTTGTGCACCAACCGGCTGCGTGCTCAAGTCTCGCCGACTGCTCGGAAAGCGGTGAGGAAACTTGTCACTTGACCTTTCGCTTCGTCTTCTCCATTGTTCAGTGTCCTGACGTGAATCCATCACTTCGGTGTGCATCAGTCACTCCCTAACGTTCTCGGCCCGTGATGAATCAGTAAAAGGTCTGAGCAAGTGTTTCGGACGCTGTGCAAGACTGCGGCGTGCCCACGGCGTGCTTTGCCTCCATTCGCCTGCATTCTATGTGCCGGTCGACCTCAAGAAAAGATGGCGGCCGGTTTTTCCTCAGGCGCACATTATATGGACCTTTGCCAAAAAGCTGTGCACGAGCCTAGCGTGACTTTTGCCGAGAGGGTCGTACAACAGGGTTTTAACGGGTCTGGGGACGCGAGAAGGCAAGCGAAGTCGACTGGGCACGAACCAGTTTCTGCTATGCTATGTTACCTTGCGTCTGATAACAACCTTTCTTCTGAGGCTGAGCCTTGTTAAAAAAGATACCAGAAACAATTTTTTCTTAAATATATAAAAAAAAGTGTATTATTGTTATCTGAATTTTTTTTTCTCCAGATTTTACAACTTTTTGTGGAAATAGAAAGTAATAGAGGTTTCTTTCATTGTTAATGGAGCAGAACTCTGAACAGTTCTGATCACTCTGAAATTACTAATGCTGTATAGATTATTTAGCTGGGAAGTGGTACTCTTCATAAAATTTGCTGTTCTGTCTGTCTTTTTGCAGGCACCAACGGATGCATTGATTGCTGAAGGCTTGGCTTGTTCCGTGGTGAGGCAGAAAGGCAACGGAAGACTACGGTCTGCTGTAGATACTTTGTGGTACACCAACGTGCAGCCTTATACAGACGAGTGGGGTTAAAGGGACCACTGTACGGGCACACATGTTTGAATATAACACCCGCACATGTACGTTGAGTTTACATTTTGTATCTTTGCTGCTGAAAGACGGGATGGATAAGAAATCGTTGTAGCTGCCGGGACTAGCACATCTCTATAGGCATCTTCGGAGCACGACCTGGGGTGAAAAGCACATCTCGTTACGGCCTGTGCATTGAGGTCTTCTATGTCTTGGCAGATGAGGGCAGATGCAACAGTAGACTGATAGGCATTCTGCTGGTCGTGGTGTGCTCCTCTGACCTCTCCATGTTGCATCTTGTCATGCTTGCATGCTTCCAATCGGGTCTTACGCCCTATTCGCCTGGGGCACACCACATCTGCGGAGTGCAGTGAACTCTTTCCACTTTAGTACACGAAAGGCTGGCTGGGAGAGAAGGAAGCTCCCTCTAGCTTTGCCTGTACCACGAACCGCACTGCGCCGGTGCGATGCAGGCCCAGACGAATTGGCTATTAATCACACTGGAGTCACCTTTGGACGGTTCTTTTTCTTCTTTTCGACCAAAAGGTAGATGGCGCTTGCAACACTGAAAACCTGGAAGGTGTGTGCACAGTTTGATCAGATCATAATCCTTTTGCAGGGAGGTAGAAGAGGAATTACGCACTTACCTCGATTAGAAGTACAATCAGGCATACAAGTCCAATGGCTAGACTCTTGCTCATTAGAAAGTTCCTGATGGCTCTGCCACAACCCTGTACAGAACGTGCATTTCTTATGGTTCACTGATATGAGCCTAACAGCAGCTAAGGTCCCTTGGAAGCACTGGGAAACTGCTCAGGTTGCATATCTGTGATATTGCAAAACTGCAGTGTTCCATTAAAGGAGCCCTGCAATGGCTTTTTTACTAATTTTTAATTTGCACCAAACCTGAGCGCACTAAACGTAGTAACTTAATGACACTTTTCTTTTCTCGAATTTCGATTTATATTAGAAGTTATAGGCAAATTAAAATTACAAAAACAAGCAAAAAATAACCTCCTTCATGACGTCCTTGGTTGCTTGAGTGGCCGTGAACTAGACGAGGGGTGGTGAGCTGAGCGAGCGCTCACGGCTGCCGTACTCCGTGTCGACGGCGCGAGAGGGCGCCACTAAAGCGTGTTCTGGATAGGCTGTATGTAGCAGGCAGCTAGAGCGGCTCTCATTGCATTTGCTGCGCGATTAAACACAAATTCGGCATGACACTTCATTGGCCACAAACGACAGCAAACGCGGGGTAAAGATCAGTTCAGAATGGGAGCCACTTCGCGCTGCCATACCGCGAAACGGCCAAACCGCAAGACAAAGCTGCTCACCGAAGGCCTTGGGAACGCTCAGAGCCGGCCGGGTCCTTCGGTCCCTACGGCCGCAGCGCCGCCGCGTACATCCGGGACCTTTCCGTGTCGGCGCCTGATCCCACTACTCCTTTCTAGTAGGCGCCGCCTTTTCCACCGATTGGTGGCGGGTATGTCGACGGATCATTTCTTGTTTCCGTACTTTATAAACTGCATTTGTTTCTTTTCTGATCTCAAATACTGAACGAAAACTACTTTTATAAATACTTGAAACGGTTCGCGCCACTTATATTTTGTATTTCGACTAAAAAGAAGCTTTTAGCGGCTCTGACCAGTAGTAAGCCCAGGACCTAAGACGTCACATTACGCGCGCTTTCGGTACCGCGGGTCGCCCCCGTCGGTGGAGGAGGTTTCCGCGTCGTCCGGTTAAAATATGACGCACTGATATTTAGTGACTCTCTCCGTGCCCGCTGGCTTGCCCGAACCCCAAGAGACGTGGAAACCGCAAAAAAGGTAGACGCTTAATTATGATTGCAGGGCCCCTTTAAGAGCATTATTGCTTGTGTATAAAATCTAGTGTGAGAAACGTACTGACAATAAGAACATCACTGATGTGATGGTGAGTGTGCGAGTGAACTGAAAAATGAAATAGCACAATGGACAGGCAAGGACATGAACACAGGGGACTAGCGCTTATTTATTTATTTTCATAATGCTCATTCATGCTAGCACATATATATATACTTTTATAATGCTTATCCAACTAGCCCACTTTAATATTTTAGTGCGGGCAAACAAACGGCCAGAAATCTAACATCTTCACCTTAACTCTGGATTTTTTTTCCTGTGATTTAGTCTGAGTTTTAAGATGTTAAAAACTTGCAGGCCTATTTACACCCAAGTAGCACTTCACAACCTGGCCAGCATTTTGTTATGCTATCATAGATGTCATTCAGCCACCACTTAAAGGGTAACTGCAAAGAAAACAAAGTGTTTTTTAAACAGCCTAATTGGGACAAGCATGTCACAAAACAAATCTTCCGTGAAAAAACAAATTTTTTCTAACAATATTTACGCCACAGGACGTAATTTAGTCGGAGTCACAACTTCTCCACGTTTAAAACTCCCGCTCTTTCGATCGCGCGCGGAGTGGCTGTTATACGTCACTCCGTGACGTATAGCAGCCACTATGTGACGTATAATACCAACTTTGTGGCGCGCGATTTAAAACGGACGAAATACCAACAAACTAAAATCAGTCTCATGCAATAAATATTGCTGTAAAAAATTTTGTTTTTGGCGGAAAAATTGTTTTGTGACATGCTTGTTCCAATTAGGCTGTTTAAAAATATAGTTTTTTTTCTTTGCAGTTATCCTTTAAAAATGACTTACTTGCTGGTAGGCAGCTGCTTGTTCCTCATTGGGGTCGTAATACATGCAGCTTCTGGTGGGGGGCATTTCAAGTGCTTCGTAGTCCTTCGGGCCCATGCCTCCGCAACACTGAAGCTGCATAAAAGCAAAGCGTTATTGGGCGATTTTTCGCATTTGGTACGTATCGGATGATCCTTACACGGTATTGAATGTTGTCCACGAAGCGCTCCACTTCTAGCCAGGCCGCTCTTAGACTTGACTATCAGCTTTACGAAGGCCTCTGACAAGTTCTTTTCTAGCTGGAAAGGTTTGGGTCAATAAGGGTTACGGGTCGTGTTTTCAGGTTGTTGGAGTAGTTTTGGTATCACCTCTTCTCCATTGGCGTGCTTCCACACAAGGCCCATGACTGCCAGCTCGAGGATGATGAAGAGTAACATGAGGACATTGTACTGCGTGGAAAGGAAGATGGGGCAACCAAGGAAACAGCGTTCAGTTTCAAGAGGTTATTTGTGCTCTATACGACGCCAATTCCGGCGTGTAGCGCAATCTGTCAGTGCTGCAGTCTGGCAACCATCCATCTGCGTCACTCCATAAGCTTTCTGTCGGTATACAGCACCTTGGTGCAGCGATCAACTTCAGTTGAAATTGAGTATCCTATGGCCCTAGTCTACCACGGCGAGACCAAGTGGGACCAAGGAACCGGGATATCGCCGCCTGCTCCGATCGGTCAGCGGTGCAGGGCTGGCCAGTCGCAGCGGGCGGCGATGTTCCGGTCCCTCCGTCCCACTTGGTCCCGCTGCGTGGATTAAGATGCCTGGTGTGTTTACGAAGGCTGCTGCGGTTTTATGGTGGCCATCGTGAACGCTTAGATTTCACCTTGAAGGAAAAAATATAGAACTATATACAGGCAGTTGCAGCAGTTGATCGGAGAACAAGAGCAACTTTAGAATGGCGAATTTTCACTTCGCTAATCCTCAAGGAGGTTCCTATAAGTAACCCCAGAATGTGCGGAAAAAAGTTTATTCCAGCCGCTTAGCTCTGGTTTGGAGTGAAATCGAAACGCACTTCGGCGGGGTGGTTGGGGGAAAACAAGTTGGTGTATGGTTTTAATTAAAAATAAACAGACAAATCTGTCTAATGTAATCAAACAAACTTCGCCATGTGTGTATATAAAAAAAAAAGGTGTTTTGAAATAATCCAAGTTGAATTCTAGGGAAATTTTATCCTCTGAATCTGGTCACGGCGACCATTTGTCCCGGAAATAATAAGTCCAAATGCAATAAAAAAGCAAAAAAAAAAAAAAGTCTGCAGCGACGTTTAAAAACGGATTTGCGGCTTCATAACAGAGTGTGCGGTACATGCATGCATAGTTTTGATCGGTGCTCCGGGCGCGCGAGCGTCGTGCACCTTGCCGCACGCATGCCATAAGCTTCACGCAAACGAGCTTTGTAAAAACATGCAACGACTAGCCTACGAAGGACGAGCCGCAAGGTCGAACGCTCAAGCTTGGAAAGCTTTTTTGATGACGTCACGCTCGGACGTCATACCGGGAACAAGGAACGCCAACTGCTGCTTTTAAAGTGCTTTCACGGTTACCCACTGTATGATGTTTCGAAGTAACATATGATCCTGAAGGTCCGACGAAGATTTGAGATTCTTTGTTTTCTTAGACACAATCTTTTTCTTCTTTTTAAGCTTTTAAATTTAGATAAAATTTAGACTGAATTCCCACACCTGAAGTTTTGTGTCTTAGGTACAAACATAAGCTTACCTTTTCCCCTATCATATTAAAAAAAAAAATCTTTCTTATTTACTGAAGAATGCTTAAACATTAACCTTACATCAGCGAGTGCAACCGCGGGTTACATGCTTAAAATTATTTCGCTGGTAATTAGAAATTAGTTACTGTCAGTCATTGAATTTTATATTACACATTCAGTTATTTAGATCTGACCTCCAGAAACAAAAATAAAAATCAAACTGCTGTAAAAAAAATGAAAAAAAGTTGGCTATGCACACGGAGTTTGATTTTAATTCTGGCAGATTCTTAAAAGGGGGTGAGGGTAGGACGAAAGGCGTCTTCACCATTTATTTGTCAGGCTCAGCAGACAGTAGATGAGGCAATAATCGTCATGGTAAGCTAGCTAATTGTCTAAAATTTGTTAATTACCTTCCTAATTATTGGTTTTTAGAGGTCATGCTGCAAGAGAATTTGTAAAAAGGTAATGTCTTATTTTTATTTCCATATCTTTATTTTATTTTGGTAGTTTTCTTTGATCACAATTACGCAAGAAATATATAAATAACAGGAAAACACACGATACAAAGTACACATGGTGAACGTAAACATGTAACAAAAGCCCTAACTGCATCAAGGAAAAGAAAAACTTCATACATTATTTTTTTTTATTTACAGTACTGTATTATTCTCATTTTAGTTTAATTTGATATCGCTGCCTGCCAGTAGGGCTCGGCATTCTTTTCTAAATATAGTAAATGATTGCAGTATAGTTTATATCAGGTTTTCTATTAATTAAATATATTATTTGATAGAGACAACTCTGCTTTCCGTGATTATATATATTCCGGGTATAAGGTGTCCTTCATGCAACATGACGCAATGTATACGACGATGTTGCTGTTTTGCCGTCAGTAACGTGGTACTTTTATACATTAATTGCAATAATTTGATATAATATACTTGATTTGATTTAAAAATATTATACTGTAAGCGACTAAATTTTCGCGAAAACCTAATTTTCGCTAATTTCGCGGATCGCCTACAATTCGCGAAAAGTACATACATCCCGCGAACAATTCGGGCATAATGTGAACGCTACGGATGCTACACTCGATTCGCGAAAATTAGAACCCGCGAATAATTTCAAATTTTCAGCTTTGGCCCGATTCGCGAAAATTCGAGCCCGCGAAAATTAAGTCGTTTACAGTATTTAATGAAAAGTGGCGGAGTACTCAGTTCTTATGTTTCCACTAATTTTCAAATATTGGTAGAATTGTTCTTGTAGAGTTAGTAATTGCTATAAATATAGTTGCACCCCAAATAAAAATTCCGTAACACATTGTTTTTTAAAGGAAAATAGACAGTAATACAGTGTTTCAAAGAGTAACCTAGGAATCGGGCTCGCTACTTTATAAATTCAGCCCACAACTCGGGATAGTTCACTTTTTCAATTTTGCCCCAAATCATTGCCCCAAAAAATTGTGCTCCGTTATTTGTTCTAATATTTCCCTTTGAAATATAATATTGAGCGTGTCTGTAAAACATTTTGTTGCTGGTTTAAAAGGCACATACTTTGTTTTGCTTCTGTTTAATTGTAATCTGCATAACTGCAGCCATTTAGAAAACTTCAAAAGAAAAAAGTTTGTTTTTTAGAGCGCAGCTTCTGGGCACCCATTTCCGGCTTGAGCGGCGGCGCCGTTGCCGTCAGCGTAACCACGCGTTGCATTATGGGACATTTCCCACACGATGGCAAAATCTTACCACTAAATTTGGCGGGAAATTTTTCCGCTAAATTTACCGGGAAAGTTTTACCCTCGTGACGTCACACGTGACGTCAACATGACCCTCCCCTCCGTACCCTCCCCTCCTCCTCCTCCTCAAGAGCTATGCTCTAATTGGGCATTACAGAGAATTGTTGACGCCTTTCATTTTCTTCTAGTCATTATCGTGTAGCTTCACTATAAAAAGATGCTATAGTGTCGTTTGTATACATTATTAGTTCCGGAGAACGAGTGAAATAGAACCTTGCGGGACCTCATGCGGTATTTTCAACTTATTTGATGCTAGTCTGCCAATTTCGACGTACTGCAAATGATGGAATAAGCAACTTCTAATTAATCTGAGTGCGACGTCGCGAATTTCATAATGCTCTAGTTTACTGGTTAAAATGTGTTGAACGGTGTCAAATGCTTTCCTCAAGTCGAAAAACAGGCCAAGTGAGAGCTAGCTTACTATCAGTATTTCAGTATTTGCAACTACCTTGTCGTTTATCACCAGTAGAGCTTGTTCAGTATAATTTTTCTTCTTAAAACCCTCGTTGTGCATTTAATATTACAATTTGCTTCATAAAAAAGAGGAAAAAAATATTATGCGGGCTTTTATTACACTCGCATATTTTAGAAAACATTCTCCAGACGGAAACTGGCCTATAATTTTGAAGACTGGTCTGACTATTTCCCTTATAAATGGGAGTAACTTAGCTAGCTTCGAGTCATTAGGAAAAATACCTCTGACTTGGAAATTATATGCAATACTTGACAGTATGGATTTAACGATTCCGGCTTCAAAATTGATTATTTTTTGGCACACTCATTGCATCACCATCTGAGCTGTCTTGTGATACCATAGATATGCCCACATTCATAAAATGCTGATTCATTGAGTTTTCCATTTCAAGACCGGTCACGTAGATTGATCAATTAAGACCTCTTTCACATTGCTGTTTTCTAAGGTTTGCTACACTAGTCAGATGCAGCATAAGAAAAGACAAGTGCGGAGGAGGAGGAGGACAGAAACTAGGAAGGCTGAGGTGGAGAGGAGCGACCTCCTTTCCACAAGGGCTTTTCTCGTGCGCGCCCTTTTCCCCCTCGCACTGTCTTTTGTTTTATCTGACAATATTAAACGTATCCCATATTTTTCTCTGGTCATTATGGACAGTCATAAATTTATTTTGATGATGTTGGTGTGCTTGACCTCTTTTGAATCGTTTTTTTAAACTCTTAAAACAGGCTGGATTGCGCAAAAAAAAAAGATACTTGTCTTTCTTTTTTTTTTATTTGCTTTACTAAGTTTGCATTGACCCAGTGTTTTCTCATCTTTTTTTCTAGGTTTTGATTGCTTTAGAGGGAAGGCAGTGTTGCAGCAAATTCTAAACTTGTTAAGAAAAGTACTAAATGCAGACTTTGGGTTCTCTCGTGATATACCTGACCCCAAATTGTTTTCTCGAGAAAGCGAGTAAACTTTCAAAAGTAAAAAAAGGTTCATCGTTTGTATTCTTGTAAAGAACAACAACGACAAAGTTCCAATGACTTTTGCGTTTTTGGTAACGAAAGGGGGGTCCATATCACATGGGCGAATGACGTTTTAGCGAACAGCGACGTTTTAGTTAATAACGGGGGTCCGTGTTAACCCACCCCCGCGCGCTGCGCTTACGCCGCTTCGTGGTGGCAGTCTGCGGCGGCTCATTACAAAAGATGTTAACCCACTTGGCCCACACTGTAAACGCAGCTTCGCGGCGGTCGACTATTCGCTAAAGTAAGTCATTCGGTGAAACGTGGGCGTTCGCTAAAACGTCATTCGATCAAGTGAGTGCCTCTGGCGTGTCCGTTATCAGCAATAGTGTTAATGTTTGTATCTCCGAGAATCATAAACGATTCTGAATATGAACCCCAAAAAACCTGACAAATTATCAAAAAGTCTAAAAAAGCAGCAACATTGCCGGATCCTACCTTGGGAACCAGGCACTCAATATTATATTTAATTTAAAGTTTTCAAGAACTTCGTCTATTCCACCTCCCCTTTTTATTTGTCTGCAAAAACTTTGCATTCGTAGCTTTCAAATAGGGTGGAGGCTCGTCTGCAGTGAGCCAAGTTTCACTAAAGAAAATCACGTCAAAAGCGTGACGGTTGAAGAAGTTCAAGTTTCCAAATGCACGAAAGAAAAAAGTGACTGGTAGTTTTCTTGTACGTTCCGTTAAAAATAAACCAGTTGTATTATCGGCATTCTTGCAGATATGCCACAAAACAAATATCTTAATTAAACACACAGACACACGCACGCACGCGCGGAATCACTTCCATCTTCCGTCCCACCACTCGCTTTTGTGCGGTGGCTGCTCGGAAACTTGGCCGTTGTAGTATTGAGAGCCGCTGTTTATGTTTCTTTGCCTTTGTCAGAATTGGGTTTCTTTATGCCACATTGAACGTGCCGGACAGTTGTGTTTTCCTGGCCTTTGAACGCTGGAACCCGGTTTCAGATGTCGATGTCACAGTACATGATGGGCTTGTCCGGAATAGTGCCAATTACTTTAACTACATCTTGGGGATCTTTCTCAAAAGGTACCCCTTTGATTTCTAAATCGTTAGATTGCCGGTGTATTTTCATTTCCTCGAATTTCGTTCTTGGCACATAATATGCTAGGTTGACAATTGCTGAATATCTTGACGCGGTTCTTTCACCTCATTTTTGAAGTTCTTTAACATTGTCGTAAGTGTCGTTACCAGGGACGGCGCCAGGATTTTCATAGTGGGGGGGAGGGGGGTTGGGGTTGCTCTGAGGTGCTGTTACCCACGGGCTTATCAAGATAGCTTATGCGGTGTGCTAAATGAAAAGGGAAATGAGGGAGGCAAGGAGGAAGAGGGGGGTGGTATCACAGCAGGGACCCCTGCCACCTGTGCTCAGTCTCACAACAAGGTTTTGCTTCCCTTTTCGGGATGCCCCATGACCTTGATTGCAACTAAGCTCGCCGTCGTTCACGTCTCCGGTCTCCGCTGAAGATAAGCACCACAGAGCGGAATACGGAGAGAATAGGGAGTTTTAGTAGACCGTTTTTGTGCAGCCGCTCTGCAGAGCGGAGCGCGGAATCGCCACTGCGCCTGCGCGCCGATGGCCTTGGCTGTAGAGTTCCGGGTAGCGGAGGGGCATAGCGGAGGGGGAAACACGATCTACTAAAACTCGCTAACAGCCAGCAGGCGTCACAAAGGGGAGCTGCTTTTTCTAAAGCGCTGAATAGCTTACTCGCCCGCGGTACGACTTCCCGTGGATGGAAGTTAGTAGGAAAAAAAAATAATAAAAGGCATGAACGGCTCTAAAGGCTGGACACTCGTTATACTGGGTTTTGAAGCCGACGTCGTAGGCAATTATTTGCGTACAAAGCTGCTTCATCTTGGGGTGGCAGACGAAATTTTAGGGGAGGCGCCCGCCACCCCTAGCCTCCCCTGGCGCCATCCCTGGTCGTTACTGAATTGAGCACTTTCTTTTACGCTTCGAGCCTCTGCTCTGACCTCACTGCGCAGATCCCCAAGAGCTTCAGGTTCTTTGATCTTATTGCACATGCTTGCAATTGAAGGTTTCACAGCAACAGCACAACACGCGATTGCTGAGTTCGGCAGCAGTGCACTCGAAGGTGTAAAAAGGTGACAAATCATGGTCAAGTGCTTCTTACCTGCAAATGAGACGTTAATGGATCAATGTTCAAATGCTCAAATTTTTTCACAGTTTCAATATTGCGTTAAACAAAAAAAAAACAAAAAAAAAAGAACAAGCGCCGTCACTATCTCGGCAACATGTCCTTGGTGGGTGCGCGGACGATACAAGTGATGACGCGACTTAAACGTCACTCTTCTAAGTGTCATTGCGGACAGGGCTTGTGGCATTCTTTTTGAACCCGATGTATAAATCGGGGGAAAAAAAAACACCGAGAACATTGACCGATTAATATATAAAAATATATCTAATACCAGTGGCGTCACG
Organism: Ixodes ricinus; assembly: GCA_037355805.1. Classification (NCBI taxonomy): domain Eukaryota; kingdom Metazoa; phylum Arthropoda; class Arachnida; order Ixodida; family Ixodidae; genus Ixodes; species Ixodes ricinus. The sequence goes on from JAZHYW010024240.1 coordinate 17,031, forward strand.
AGGGTCAGCGGCACCCGAAAAAATAACCCGCCGCCCCCCCTTCCCCCCCCCCCCCCCCCCTCCTCCCGCTCTCGCCGCTCTCGCGGAACCCGCCGCGAGCCCCGCTCTCGTGGCCCGCCGCGACACCCCCCTGAGCGCTGCACCCGGGACGGTCCGTCCGCCCCCCCCCCCTCCCTTGTGACGCCACTGCCTAATACCCTTTTACAGATCCTTTAAATTGGTCTAGCCTCTTTTAGAAATTGTCAATATTGCAATAGGTGACATTCACTTGACGTCACTCCCTTGGTTCGCTGGCATCGGCCACCACGGTCGCCATCTTCGAGGTCTCTCATATCGCACGTAGGTGTCGGCCGGGCCTTTCAGCGTGGTTTTAGCAGCATTTTACAACTTTAAAGGGTCTTTTTGACCGGAAACTAGGGGTTATTCTTGTACTTTGGTGCTTTTGAAGCGCCGTAGGAATATTTTTTATGTGTGTTTTAGTTCGTTCTTGTCGCTATCGGACCCGTTCACCGCGGCTGCGTTGCTCCCTCGGCACCATGCAGCGCTCCGTGTCGCGCGCCGTGCCCCACGGCGGTAGCTCTTGCGATAACTGATTTTTCTACTTTGGTGCTTTTGTAGCACGGTGTGATTACTCTTTGTTTTGTTTTGCTAGTTACTTTATTGTTTTTCTCTAGCGGATTTTCTGCACTACGGCCGTGTAACCGTGTTGCTCCATCACCTCTGTGTCGTACGTCGTGCCTTCGGCGTTCGTTCCTGTGCAGAAACATACCGTGCGGCTCTCCGAGTGCGCAGCTTATGAAAAATACGGCGCATTTTTTATTAGCCCAAGCGGTTTATAAACCGCATGTAAGCGATTTGGCGAGCGACAAGACAAGCGACGGCGACCCGCTTCGCTGCCGCTCGGTTACTCGCCCGACGAGGCAAACCGCATGAAAGCGACGGGACCAAACAACGATAAAGGTGACTAGTTTTCTAGAAATCCCAAAACCGAGCTACGCGACGAGCGACAGTGAAGGGTGAACCGCATGTAAGTGATTTAGCGAGCAACGGCGACAGCGACGGAGTCGGCGACGAGCGACGGAGATTCCTCACGGTCGCTCGTCGCGGCGCTCGGTTTTGGATTTCTAGAAAACGTCGCTTATCGCCTTGGTCGCTTACTGCCGTCGCTTTCATGCGGTTTGCCTCGTCGCGCGAGTGACCGAACGACAGCGAAGCGGGTAGTCGTCGCTTGTCTCATCGCTGTCGCCGTCGCTCGTCTCGTCCCGTAGCTCGCTAAATTGCATGCGGTTCAGCCTTTTACACACGGTACTCGGCGGCAACAAGGAAAGTAAAACGGTCCGCCCCCGAGATAAACTTTTTTATCTCTTCTGTTCAAGGAAGCTTCTTCAAATATATGAAATTAGCACACACTACCAACGGACGACCGCGTACGCGCGTATCCTAAGCTTGTCAAACCGCGACCTCGAAGATGGCGGATCGACGGTGGCGCTCCCTGGCGAAATCGAACTTGCAGGCTCAGTGAATACCACCTATTGCAGCATGAACCCTAAAACCAATAAAAGGAAAGTTTGGCGATATTTTCGCTTAATTAGTCAACTTAGCCTGATGTTTATCCCCTCATTATGTCCGCCGGGCTTGACAAAGATGTGAAGACGGCGCTCGTCTAATCTTCATACTTGAATCTGTTCGAATTAAAGACAAACACCTTGTATATACCTAAAGCGATGTATCTAATTCAGTGTGCCCTTTCCGTGTGTAAAAATTGAAAATATAGTTCTGGTGTATGGTATAACGTTATTTTTGAAAATCTAAACATTTTGTTAAAAATGTAAAAAAGAAGTCTTGAAATTTCGCTTTGCAGGATTAGTTGTTCCTTTTTGTCTTGTCCGTCTGTAAAATTGGAACCCAATATCATATCATGGTTCATTTACATGAATCAATGGTCGCCGAAATGCTCCTGGAAAATCTCTGTAGAAAGGCTATTTTTTCTGCTTTCCACGAAGACAGTATTTATGATGAACCCCTTAATGTGGCTGTCCTCCTTCGATTGAAAGCGGTGAGCGCTCGGACTTTTTAATCGCTATTTTCTATTGTCGATGTAGAGTTTTCAAGCTTTTCTACACAGCCTTGATATCGCGCCTGCCAATTTGGCTACCCTTTGTGTCGCTTGACTAGAAATTCTGGATGCGTTTGCCCCTGCGTTAGTTGCCCTCACCAAAAACTATACCGTAAAATCCCGATCGTATGCCCAAGCCCCAAAGATTGCCTACCTCATATTTTGTGGGAGAAAGGGTAAAAACACAGGCGAGCTGTTGAATATCAAACCGGAGACACAGAACGATGCAAAAACAGACAAAACAAGTGTAAAATTTTTTTGTTCTGTCTCGTTTTTTTATCGTTCCGTGTCTCCGGTTACTATGGAAGATCTTCACCGCTCATATTTGTTCAATGCGAAAGCATTAACTGTCTCATGGAGCCAGCTGACGGCATCAGTTTGAAGCGCGAAAACGGCTGCTAATTTCCGCGATCCCAATAGGAGCGATTCGCCTTCGGTTCCATTGGCTGGCACGCGTCAACGGGGCTCCATTGGCCGCTGCGCCATGGCCTCCGAGATCCCGCGCGCGCGCTAGCATGTAGCAGACAACAAAGGAGCGGACGAGTGGCTTGGTATGCTTTCGCATTCACGAATCACAACTCAAAAAATGCTTAGGTGTTTATTATTTCTTTATTGTGGGTGGGCTTCCATCTTTAATGGAACCCCCAATTCCAGAAGTTTGTCTTCCGGTCCGTCTCTGCATTTCCTGCTAAATTTAGCGGGGAAATTGTGTGTCACGTGTCAGGTATCACATGACACTACGACTTGAACTGGTGTATATTTACGCGCTTAAATTTGAGGGGAAATTGATGTCGTGTGACACCGTGACGTCACATGTTGACGGCCTGTCATGGTACCATGAATGGATGGATACTCATAGTTGTAGCCTTTATAACGGGCGGTAACTTGCGCCACCTAGCCTAGAAGCAAGCAGCACAAAAGTACGATACTTTCCCTCGCCCTTCTGAGCCAATAGACCATTTGCTGTCTTACCCAAGCATCAAGGAGGATGCAGGGATTGGTGTTCCACGCGCCACACGCGCACGCCTTTCCTGTATAAAAGATTCGAAGTAAATAACCAAACGAAAGCATTGACGAACGCGCGTGCAAGATGCCATTTCTTTTCGGTATTTGCTTTAGAAAATTTACTACTGCTGAGGCCAGCACGTGCGGCGCGTGGAAAACCAATCCCCGCATTCTCCTTGATGCTTGGGTAAGACAGCAAATGGTCTATTTACTTTAGGAAAGCTGAAGTGGAGAGGAGCGACCTCGTTCGCGCCCTTTCCCCCTCGCACTGTCCACCAGCGGCCATAGTTCTGTGCGCGACTGCTGGGCGCGTGCCGACGGCGAGCGTCCACAGTTCTTTTGCCACCTGCATTCCGCACCATCAAGACTGCCGGTCTTAATCGACCATTTGCTATATTACCCAAGCATCAAGGAGAATGCAGGAATTGGTGTTCCACGCGCCACACGCGCATGCCTTCCCCATATGAAATATTTGAAGCAAATAACCAAAATAAAGCGTTGACTAACGCACGTGCAAGATGCCATTTGTTTTGGGTATTTGCTTTGAAATGTTACTACTGCTGACGCCAGCCCGTGCGGCGCGTGGAACACCAATCCCTTCTTTCTCCTTGATGCCTGGGTAATATAGCAATAGGTCTATTAGCAGCTATTAGCGGCGAGATGTTTGGGTGGCGCCCTCCTATGGTTACCTCTCGTGACGTCATTATCCTGTGAACAATAAGTTAGATGGTGTTTCTAATTAGCATTGTGGAAGCTGGAAATCATTGCGCTTTTAAAAAAATACTGCCAACACCGTCAAAATTGAAGTTCTCACACTACTCTTATTTCCGTCGATGAGGAATCCTTTGCTGACGTCAAAGTCAGCATTCAGCCAATCATGGAGGGCCGACCACCGCGACGCTTTCGATCGGTCACGTCGCCAATATTAATGGGAGTTCGTTCTGAGCATGCGGTCTAAACATCGCCCTCAAATATGGCATCCAGCGAATACCCTCTATGTTACCAAGAGTGTGAGATATCGACATCACGTGACCACGAGGTCACTTTGGTGTCGATTTCCTCGCTAAATATAGCTAGGGAAAATATTAAACACTTGAATGCTGCATTTTATGCATTATATACGACTTCGAAAATCTTTGCTTGAAAGTTTTGTTTACTAATGTGGACAGCCTTAAGAGTTTTCCCGAACCGTGAAAATGTTCTAAATCCTACCGGGATCAGCAGGAGCGAATCCTTGAAGAAGGAGCCGCAGCAGCCCAGAAAGCCGATGCAGAAGAGACAGGATCCGACGACGAGCGTGAGGATGCTGGCGGCGCCGTAGTTGTCGAAGACGTCGAAGAACTCCCTGACCTGTCGGACATTCAGGTCGGCAGCGAGCAAGCCTCCGAGCACGAGGAGCGCGACGCCGAACAGCTGGGCGAACAATGGCATCGAGGGAAACGAAAATATTAGGCAATGCACTAATCTGGTGAGCGTTATGCGCGGGCATACAAAAATTTGTATAAATAAACCAAGAACGGAGTGCATTGAAACTTCTCACAAAAGTATGTTTAGGTGGCGCATTAATCGTACAAAAATTCTGAGTAGGTTTGAAAAAAAAAAAAGTCCTAAAAAGTGTTTTCTTTTTTTCACGCAAAGAAGTACATGGAAAAAAATTTGGTTGATGCTGCTACATTTACAGATAGTACCACACAAGTTCGGATCTGCTGAATCTGCTTCCGGGTATTCAGCTCAAAGAAGCCTTCATGTGTTTGCTTTATGTCGTGCCATTTGTAAATATAGCAGCCTAAAAACAAAAAAATCCTGCACAAAAAAAAATATATATATACAGTCAAACCCGTTTATAACGAACAGCAGGAAACGCTACGATCAGTTCGATATAGCAAGTAGTTTGATATAGCGAAAACCATTTACAACGAACTTCCACGATACGTTCGTTGTAGGGCGAGAACTTCTCTTTCTCATCTCTTCCGCCTTGTAACAATGCGCTGTAATTTTTTTCTTTTTTGCATGCGTGCATGTGTTTTTTTTGTAGCTGATCTCCTTTTGAATCGCTTCTCCGTGGGCAAACGCTTTGGGATGAAACTATTTTTTTGTGTGCGTGCGTGCAAGTGTATTTTTTAGCTTTCTCTCCTGAATTGCTTCTGTTCGCTCAATTTTGTTCGCAACTTGAGCTTTTGGAATTTTCTTTCCTACTTTTTGATGGTGGGGGGGGGAGGGACAAGCTAGAAGACGATTGTTTGCGCGTTTTTGGAAACCTTTCCGGGGAAAAAGTTCGATATAGCCAATATGTTCGTTATAAAGAGTACTTTTTACATGCATTTTTATTTAAAATTTCCATGAGTTCGATATCGACAATAATTCGCTGTGCGTGGGTTCGTTCTAAAGGGTTTCACTATATAGGTTTTTTTTTTCCTGAAACGTTTTTAATATTTGAGTATGATAACTGGACACCCTAAAAGCACCTCTGTGAAATGTTTTAGCTGTACTCGATTCATTGACTTATACGATTTTGTTCACCCCCAAATACGAGGGTTGTCCGTAAAATAAGGTTCCCAAGGAGCTGCAGTCGCGAGGAACGCTGTTATTCGGGATCCGGCAACACTGGCGTGTAGCTCGGCTCCCCTTTTCCCAGTCCCCGCCCCGGCGAGCTGTCTGCGACGCTGAGTCTTGGCTTGGCAGCCGTTAGAGATGGAGCTCCCATTCGCTTTTCCCGCCAGGGGCAAATTACGTACTGTGAATCATTTTTGTGCGCAAAAAACACCGCGTCGGTGTACATTCATTCCCAACTCTGTAAAGACTACTAAAAAAGTGTATGAGGGTACAACACGTGGGTCCACTACACGATACCGGAAACCGAACAACAATCCCGTCAATGGAAACATCCAGAGCCGTTGAATCCGCGGGAGTTCAAACAAACACTGTCTGCCGGCAAAGTGATGGCGAGCGTCTTTTGGGACAGGAAGGGTGTTATTGTGCGAATTCATGCCTGCCGGTAAAACAATCAATGCGGACCGCTACTGTGAGACTTTGAAGAAGCTTCGCCTCGCGATTCAAAACAAGAGGAGAGGCAAGACGAAGGAAGTGCGTTTCCATCAGGACAACTCTCGTCCGCACATCGCCCGTGTAACAAACGATTTCATCAACAAATTTGAATGGGATACTGCCACACACCCGCCCTACAGCCCAGACATAGCCCCAAGTGACTACCATCTCTTCCCTGAGTGGAAGAAACTCCTGGGTGGGACGCATTTCAGAACCAGAGAGGAGCTGCAAAAGAGCGCGGCGGGAGAATTCTACGATTCAGGCATAAAGACGATGGTACACCCCATGCAAAAATGCATTGATATCAACAACGATTATGTCGAAAATAGGGGAAAGTCTACGCTTTCCAGAAATGTGTTATTCAATGCCAGTAAACATGTTTTTTATTGTGAAAAATCACTGGAAACCTTATTTTACGGACAACCCTCGTATATAGCGCTGGAAACACGCTGTGGAGTTGTGCGGATTTTTTCGAGACTGGTTCGGACATTTGCGTTAGTTTTGTTCAGAGCGACAGAAACGACAACGTCAACAGACAGACAACCACCGGGACAAATGCTCCCCGCGTACACACCGCGATCATGAGCCGCGCGAGGTTATCCCGGTGTCCCTAATCTCACCACTGCTGGTACATCAGAAGACACTGTGTTCGCTGCACACATGGGTCATTCCATGACAAAGGAGACGCGGCTATTTTTTCATGTCTTGGATATGTACAAAAGTTTTAATTTAAATAAAACAAGTATTTCTTTTTGCAAAAAAGTTTTCTTTTGCTGATATCATGCCTAAATTTCTGGAATTTGCATAAAACTTGTGTAGTTTAGAAAAAAACATTGTAAGAAAATGTTTGCTTACCACATCAATTCAGGTGGCGCCTTATTGCTTAATCACGCCCTAACTTACATTAGAATACAAACACTGAAGGACGCCATTTTGAGTTCAAATAGGAGCGAACGCAACTATGCTCAACTCGACAAGGAGAGACTAGCAGTTGTATTTGGCATGAAGCATTTTCACCAGTACGTCGCCGGTCGACACGTGACTCTACACGGACCACAAACCGCTGTTGGGGATAATGAGCCAAGGACGCCAGATTCCACTCATGCTGTCACCGCGCATGACGCGATTGTGCCTCGTGCTAGGCTGCTAGGATAGGACTTTTGCTGTCGGCAAGGTAAGAATCTTCAGAACGCAGACGCGCTCAGCCGGCTTCCTCTGCCAGACACAAAGGACGAACCGGCGCCACCAGGTGATGTACTCTTGCTGGAAGCCATGGAGAGTCCACCCCTCACTGCTCAGCAGAGAGCAAGTCTCACTCGAGATGACCCGGTGTTGTCGCAAATGTATAATGGACTGCAAGATGGCACAACCTCCAAGTTGACAGGAGACGAGTTCACGCCTTACAAGCGTCTGGAACTTGAGTTTGCAACACAAAATGGTTGCGTAACTTGGGGAGCACGTGTTATCATACCACTAGCCATCCAGCGATTGTGGCGATGAAAAGCACTGCACCAAAGTCTTTTTTGGTGGCCAAGGCTAAATGCTGGCATTGAGGACACAGCAGCTGTGTGCGAGACGTGCCAGCAACAACATGGGGCAAAACAGCAGTACCTATACATTCGACTGATCACCTGCCACCCGACCCCGGGAGACAATCCACATCGATTTCGCAGGACCAATCGATGGATGGGGTATCGTATCTGATCACCGTAAGTGTTGGAAGTGAAGCCGATGCATGCCAGCTAGAACGTCCACACACGTCATTGACGTGCTACGCTCTGTTTTTTGCGATTTTTGGCGTACCGAAAATACTTTTCTTTGACGTCGGGCCAAATCTCGTATCAAACAAAATAAATAAATGTTCAAAAAAAAAACGGCATTAAAAAACAGAAAAAAAACCTTAGTGCACCATACCATCCTGCAACTAACGGACAAGCAGAACGGATGGTGGGCGAAACAAAGAAAGCCCTCTCAAAGCCTACGGAAGGAACAGTTCTGCAGAATCGCCAGGTTCTTGTTCCGCCAGCACGCGACGGTCTCATCTTCCATGGGAAATATAAATGTCAGAGGTTTTCCATTGACGTTTTGTATAAAGACACACACACACGCACACAGACGCACGCGCTATATATGTGTGTATATATACAAGGTGTGTTTTTAACTGCACCAAATTTTTTTAAATAAAGGGGTAAAGGTTTTATGAATGCGGTTTTCACTGCGTGTTTATATGGCTTGGCGGACATTAGATGGAATATAACCATCACTATTATCAAACTAATTAACCAAAATCCGTTAATTAACTTTGAGGCAGTCATATGCCAAGAGCTGTTCCATTTTGTAGTATTCCGCATAATGTGCCTATGTTCCAAGATATCCGCCCTCGAATTTTTACTTAATCCGACTTTTTATCCACTCAATTCGGCAAACCCACGAAAGTGGCCACTATAGCCGAACTTTGCTACATTAGCCGGACAAAAGTGCAAAATTCGTGGACGAATATCGCGGTACACAAGCTGGTTACGCGAATTCTACAAAATGGAACAGTCTTGGCATATGACTGCCTCAAAGTTCGTAATATAAACATATATCCTAATTACAGTAATTAAAAAGTTAATTAACGGATTTTAGGTAATTAGTCTGATAATAGTGACGGTTATATTCCCATCTAATGTCCGCCGAGCCATATAAACACGCAGTGAAAACTGCATTCATAAAACTTTTCCCCCTCTTATTTAAAAATTTGGTGCAGTTAAAAGAAACAAATAAACACCCTGTATATATCCGACCTGCGCCGCGAGGACAATTACGGTTTTGTTGGCCCTGCTGCAAACCATCACTAATTTTCTTTTTGTAATCTTCGATACGCACATTAGCTATTCAGTACGTTATATCCAACAGCTATCAAATTGCTTGTAATAAGTTACGTATCGCCAGCTCGACGTCAGTGGACAGAACGACGAAATGTAGTTTTGGGGAGCTTACATATTGGCCAAGGGGAGTACCTCTGACACCCTCTATTTCTTAGAGTGTATACATTTCTCCCTCCTTCCATATAACTCGCATCAAAACCTAAGTTGCACTGCTCTAATTTCTTTTCCATTTCATCTGAGATATATCATGAAGAGCAGAGGTGACAGTGGACAGCCCTACCTGAGCCCTCTCTTTATTGCTGCGTGTTGTGTAGTTTCTCGCCTCCATGGCATAACCACCCTAGTTGTCTGCGTACACCTAGCCGAAGAAAACCTAACCAAACCTAACCAGTGAAGGAGTTTGGTTCTTCATTGCTAGTTCTGCACACGTTGTGTGGCGACGAATAAGTTATTCCAATCTTCTATCTCCTCGGAATCCGTTTTGGAGTTCAACCCAGGATTTGCATATCTTCTAGCCCATTCCTCCATTCTCCCCTTTACTATATGCATAGCTAATCTGTATATAACTGAAGTTACCGTTATTCGGCGACATGCCTTTGCCCTTGTTTTATCTGCCATTATATATTAGTCTCATTTTACTTAGTTTCTAATGATTGGGTACCTCTCCTCCCATATTTATTTGATTAATCACATGCCATAACTTCAGCTTGTTGCTTGTTTTTTCCTTGTATATATATATTTTTTTTTGCGTCCCCACTTTTTTTTTTTTTTTTTTTTAAAGCAGAGGGCGAAACAGCGAGTGAATACAACACCGAGTTGCAGCCGGCACCGGCGGGTCTGGCGTGACAGCACTGAGGTCGACAGAGGCGCCGGCCAGACGGGTGACGTGTTGCGCTCGCCATGCTCCTATTTCAACAAAACAAACTTGCCCCCTCTGCTTTTTTAGTGAGCTAATCGATAGCCGAGAAAAACGACAGAACGGCTATACTTTAGGTTGGTGTTTGTCGGTGTGAGTCAGCTTCAAAACCTCTTGCCGTCGGTTGGTCAACACTTTAATTTGATGACAGCTTTATTTCCAAAGCATTGTTTGATAGAGAGAAAGAAAAAAAATGAAAGCCGTTTGCAACTCCCTGTAACACCGAATGAGCGCAGCTCTTGAGGAGGAGGGGAAGGCACGGGGGTCACGACATAGGCAGGGGTTCACGTGGCCTGGGGCCGGGCCACGTGACCTCGAGGGGTGGGGGCAGAAAATTTTCCGCCAAAAGCGGGAAAGGCACCCATCATGCACCGCGCGGTTACGCCGACGGCGACGCCGCTCAAGCCGGAAACAAGCGCCTAAGAGCTGCGCTCTAAAAAAAAGAAAACCATGATGTGGAGCTTGAGACCACTCATTTAAAAAAACAAAAAAAATCTTAACCAAAGCACTGGTTTCCTTACCTGTGTCAAATATCCTGTAGTGCCTGTCATTCAGTTTAATTGTTATTATACTTATCTGATACGAAATCGACGGTTTTCTGAGCTTCGTTTAATTTAACTTGGGGCGGCCGCAAATGTTTGCCTTAACAATAGATATTTTAAAGACATGAGATGCCGCGTAGTTCGCAAATGAAATAGTTCACCATTAATCGAGTGGCAAAACGAGCGTTTAAAAGCGCTACTGTGACGTCGTTAAAAAGATATAAAAAAAAACTCATGAGTCATTCCACTCTGTGAAGGTGGATGACCAGCGAAGCTGCTTAGCCCACGCCTCTCCGTACCCTCCTCTCCTGCTGCCCTGCCTTTTAGCGGGAAATTTTCGGTAAATTTCTCGTTCTTGAGGAGGAGGAGGAGAGTGTACGGAGAGAAGGGTATGCCCCTCCTCCTCCTCTCCCGTCCTCCTCCCGTCCTGCTCTGCTCCTCCTCATCCCCTCCTTTCCTCCTCCTCGTCCCCTAGGTCCATTTTTCGATTTCCTCAGCGAGTATACCGTGCTCTGAGGTATTTCAATTCTGAGAAAGATTGTGTTAAGCGATCGGTATATGATGCATCTATATATATATACAATATATGAACCGCTATAAACATTCACGGGCTGTACACTCGTTACCTAATGAAGAGCGGTCCCCGCTCGGAACGTCGTAATAAACTTCGACAGTACGCATCTTTGACTTATTAACTTTTCCCGGTCCATTGTTTTATAGATACTTTACCTTCTTTCTATATATATATATATATATATATATATATATATATATATATATATATATATATATATATATATATATATATGGGTGGTTTCATCTCAAATCGTGCAGGCAAAAAGGGTCGAATTTTAATTTCGCTGAAAAAATATATGTTATGGCGTCGTCTCTAAAAACGCAGTAGCCACAACCGGCAAGTCCGTCGGATTTTTCGTTCTCGACTTACGAATTTTTTAAAAGAGGCCGCGGCGGAAAGCAGTGTTTTTCACATCCGTCGTGGGTGGGATATTTCGCTCGATCTCCCGTCGTGGATTTTCAGTCCACATTATATTAAACTTTTTTCAAGCACTCTGTGGGCACAGTGTAAAAGGCTCTAATACTATGAAATAATTTTAGGCGTTTTGCTTTTTTTTCTGTGAAAAAATGTCAAAAACGCCCCCTCGGTCAATTGTTGACGAACTTTGACAATTAAATACTGGCGATCTACTTGGGTTACACCAATATATTTTATGTCTATGGAGAGCCCAAAACACGCTCTTTATAGATATTATAAAATGATTTACTTGTATTAAATAGCCTTTGCGGAACGTTTCACGTTAATGTTATGCGAAAACCAAAAAGTACCAATTTTAAGATCAATTTTCTAAAAACCATTTTTTATTTTTTTATTTTTTGTTAAAATGTAGATATAATAGTTGTCTACTCGTTGTCTTCTATATAGTTGTATTCCCTATATATATATATATATATATATATATATATATATATATATATATATATATA
>JAZHYW010024242.1:0-21592 GCA_037355805.1 Ixodes ricinus
TGGTACACTCTAAGAAAAAATGGAGGAAAAAAGGTAGCAATGGCACGTTTTCCTCCCTTCTACTGACGCGCCACCGAGCGGACCCGAGAATAAGGGAGGAACGAGATACTTTTCTCCTTCTTCAGGAAGACGGGAGATAGGTACCGCCCTCCGCCTTATCTTCTATCGGTTTCGATTTTCGAGCCTTCGCGCGCGTTGTTTAATAAATGTTGAGTTGATCGAGCTTCAGCGGCTGCGAAGGTCTCCTGTAATTCCGTCTCCCAGTCCAAACGTGCAGAACATTTCGTTTGCATTGACGTTTTTACCAACTAATTTTGTAAAACGAGCAAAGGAAGCCTCTAAAAACAGCGAAGTTCCGGAGCAGTGCCAGCAGCGCTACATACACTGGGCTAAGATGGCCGACTCCGGATTACGGAACACCATGCGGAACCAGGGGGAACAATGTGTCGATGTTGACGACGTTATGTAAATCGCGGAAACTGCGTCCTAGACAGGCAGGTTTTGCCGCCTGGTGCTAGGGTTCTTCTGTGCTGAGTTCGGTTCTGTTTTCTGGTGCCGATTGCCAACCGGTTCCTGTGTTTCTGTGTATCAGGACTCAGCAACCTAGCAGACATCGCGATGGCAGTGCTGTTCGTTGTGAACAGAAGACTGGAATGATCGCCGATGTGGTCGTGTGTTCGCGCATCAGTAGTGTAACAACAAAATGAGATGATGTAAGCTGTCGGGCATTGATGCCGCCGGTTGGGCCATGATCGGGTGGAGGGAGTGTCGCACGATGACGTTCCGCTTTACATTAAAGAGTTTAAGACCGCTTGAGGTATTACGGTGCAATCGATCGACCAGCGGATTGTGATGTTGTAACGCTGGTCAGAACCGTAGCTCCTATCGTACAGTGGCCAATGTGGCTGTCGTCTGCGATGTCCTGTTGTCTCCACACCGACAGCGATTGCGCTCTGCGGAAAGGACTTAACAGTATGGAAAGATGACAGGGAATACTTATATCTGCAGTTTAGAATTTCAGCATTAAGGGACGATGGTAGGTAAAATTGTCAAAAAGAAGCTATATTTTATGTTGCTGTTTAAACATACTACGGTTCCCGGAGAAACTGCCCTCCAAGTCGCGCGCTAAGATGAGCGCTAGAGGTTTTCGAGCTCTCATGGGCGTAGCTCCGTACACTTAAAAACTGCGCTTTGACTGCATTCAAGTTGATCGAAAAGCGATTTCTCTGCCCGTGAAGCATTGCTTCCAGCTGAGTGAATATCCGCACTACAGATATCAATTCAAGCTGACAATTGCAGCCGCACGCGAATAGCACTAATAGAAAAACAAATTCGACAATAGAAAAAAATGGCTACGACGTGCCGTGCGGAGAAGCGAGCCCATTGCTTGGAATCGCAGTGGGGCGGCTTATTTTATTGGCTTTCAAAGAATTACGGCGTCAGCGTTTACTTTTTACGAAGAGGTTCATCCCCTGAGTCGTCAAAATACTCTCAGAGATATAATATTACTGAAAAAAAAAATCAACACTCTAGAAATATCCTTTTCTTTTTTGGGTCACCGAAAATATTCGTATACGTATACCTTCAATACGGCGAGTATGAAAGGTGGAAACGCAGAGCTCAGAAGTAGTAATCGCGATAGTGTGCTATTATATTGATGTTTGCATGTACCGTGTATGTGTATGCGCTCAATGTATATGTTCAGCGGATGCTTGTAGTATGTGTAATGTACAGTCGGTAACAAAAGTCCCCAGGACGCGCGAACTGCGACAGAAACGCGTTGCTCTACCATCTGCCGGCCGGTCGCCTGGTTTCGAGATCACACAAAAGTGCATCCGCGTCCTACTGTGCCTGCAAACATGTGTGTTTTCTCACTCTCCTGAGGCGCGGCACCTAACTCGGAATTGGGGGGGGGGGGGGGGGGCGCGTGGTACCGCCTCGGATATACCACCTGCGGCATTGCACAGCATTTCGCCATGTCAGCGAACCTTGCTTTATAATCAGTTGAGCTTATAGCTCAGTTGAGCCGCCGTGACTTCTAGCTTTATAGGTGCCATGTCAGTAAGCGCGCCCGAGTCCGAGTTAGGCGCCGCGCAGCAGAAGAGCGGAAGACACACACGTTCGCAGGCGCAGTAGGACGCGGGTGCGCTTTTGTGTGATCTCGAAACCAAGCGACCCGCCAGCAGATGGCAGAGCAATGCATTTCAGTCGCAGCTCGCTCGTCCTGAGGACCTTTGTCCCCGACTGTACCTACATATGTGTGTGTATAATTAAGGCGCTCGAAGGACCCGAAGCGCAATGGTGGCGTGAGCATATAAAATATTTTTTTTTCTAGAACATGAATTGGGTTCTACCTAGCGGCACTTAACTTAACTACTTGCAATTCCTCTGCTTGAACCCCTGCTTCACGAGTCACGATACGTTCTGGTTACGGCGCAACCGCTGCTTCGATTTTGCTCTTTTGAGAACGGCTCTTGGTTTCGCGAATGGTTCACCACTCCTCTGTGACGTGCGGTTCACGAAGGAATTGTGACTCGAGGAATAGCACAAGAAAACTTAAACTGCACGAAGTAACTGGGTATCGGTTGCCTCCGTTTAACGTAGCAGTGCTGACGAAGAGAAGGCTGACTACCTGCTTTCAAAACGCAAGTTTCTTTCTCTGCAGGGGAAGTTGGCAACGAAAATTCATACATTTCGCGGAAAGCTCATGTTGCACTTTTATTTGCTGCTTCTCTCGCTCCGTACAATAGACGTAGCGTCATCGTTAAGCCTTATTGAGCTCGATTTGCTTGATGCGGGTCCGCCATGATGAGATGCAGGCGACGGAGGAACTTTGCTATTCTGCTTTCAGGACGAAAGTTTCACCCTTTCTAGTCGAACATAGGTTACGAGAGCGTTCTTCCTTTTTAAAGAGGACTATCGAGACAATTTATTCTAAGAATGCTGACCTAGCCAAGCTATCAATTTCAAAAAGTTAGGTAATCTGCTTTTATTTTATATGTTGGCGTTGTACATATACAACGAATGTAGGAAAGTTCAGTGCGCATTCATAAAGCTAAAGGCTAAAAAGCGAATTCCACGCGCTGCGCACTTCAAGAAAAGATTGCGTTCGGTGCCTGCAACAGGTGGAAGGCATGAAGCACGGCTGCATCGCTATAATGCTGTTTCTTGCTCGCAGAAATGATAATCGATTGTATACACAAGAGAAGGAAGTTAATAATGCATCATGCAATTGAGCAGTGCGAGTTTCACACGCTGAAACGCTGTTTGCAGGTGGGTGCTTCCGGACTTGTGTACTATGCAGAAAGGTCGGCTCAGTGGGGTAGTTAGCTATATCGCTTGGTTGATTTAAACGCGGAGGACTTACGGCTGGCGCTTTTGCATGTCGCGTGGTGTAGGAAGTCAATCCCCGCTCAAGAGCTCAAGAGACGGTATACTTTCTGGGGTGTGTGTTCAGATAAGGACGGTCATGGTGGTGTCATGCTTATTTTTTGTTTTCAATTAAATTTTTATATAAGGTGGAAAAACCTGTCCACACAACGGGACAAACCTTACTTTTGCAAGATACTTCATAGTATTCGTGAGAAAAATCGCATTCGAGAGGAGGTTGAAAAAACGATTTTCCCATACTACAGGTTTGATTTGAGCTAGTTTGTGCATAATTGAATAGGGTCAGCTGAACATTTACAAGGCAGAAAACCGTGAGAAGAAAAGACATACACACCGCTGATTATCAACTTGTATCCTTTAACACTTCATCTTCCTTTTTTCATTTTCACTACAGCTAGTGATAAAAGCCATCTCCCATGTCCCGCGCTGCACCCCTTAGGGTGCTATGCGGCTCGTGCCACATCCGAAATATTGTATTTCTTGCGCGTGGATTGTGATAGACGGGGTGCTCACGCACATTTGACCACTGTCTTCGATGGCCAGGGCTTCAATTACTTCGCGTGCATATGCGTTCCGGTGCCGCCCTATGATGGTGATGTTGTTAAAATTCGGAGTGCACTTGCAGGACCAGCAATGTGCAGAGAGATGTCCAGCCGATGTTCCTTTAACAGAATCCGCGTGCTCCCTAGCTCGATCGTTCACACACCGCCCCGTTTGCCCTATGTAGCCCCTGCCACAGGAAAGTGGTATGTGGAACACAACGCCACTTTGGCACGGGGTGTACTGCGTCCTGTGAGCAATTGTGCATTGTTTCTTTTCTTGATTTGTTCTTTGATTAGTTCTGCGGCACATGGAGTACGCTTTGTTTGGTGCCGAGCACACAACCCGAATATCATGCCTCCCGGCAATCTTTTTTAGGTTGTGTGTGGGCCAATGTATGTAGGGTATGACCGCAAAATTTCTTTGGTTTGTAGCTTGCAATGAAGCCTGATTCCCTGCATGCTGGCGTTTCAACTTCTGGCAAATGGTTTCAGAAGCGGCCACCAGGAGAGACTCTGGATAACCAGACTTACGTAGATGCTTTATCTGGTTTTCAAAACTTGGTTCAAGTTGATGTTGACATGATTTTTTAAGGTAGAAATAAGAGCAGCTGTGGCAACTCTCCTTTTTATGATTTTCGAATGCCCCGAGTTGTATGGAAGAAATCCGTGGCACGAGCGCGCCTCATATCTCCAGCACGCATGGCCTTCTTTGAACTGAAGCACCAGGTCAAGGAACATGATGGATTTTTCAACGGGTAATTCATACGTGAAATCCGATTCGGGGCAACATTCTTGGAAGCTCTGTATAACTTTTGCTTTTGCACCCATCCTCTTCATCATTCACTTCAATGTTACTCAGAATAAAAAAATTATCCACATATCGGAAGATGGCTTTGATCCTGATATCCTTAAGTTTGCTTCCAATGTTCCTTCCATAAGATGCCAAATATACATCGCAGAGGTGAGGAGCTGCCCGGGAGCCATTAGATACTCCACTTCTCTGTACATATGTCTGGCCTTCATGTGAAACTACTGTAGCGGTCAGGAAACACCCTAACAGTTCCAAAACGGAATCAACGTTCACTCCGCCGCATTTTGAAAAGGGGCACTCCTCGCTTTTCAATGCTGTACCGTAGAATTGGCATGATGCTCGCGTGAGGAATTAAATAATACATGTCTTTTGCGTCAATAGAAAAGCCAGAGGCAACATCTTTCTCATTTTCCTGTAGAGATCAAATGAGTTGTTATGATTTTGAATTATGTGGGGGTAATTGAACTGTAGTTGGGATAAATGCTTGACTAAAGAGGTCGGAATGTGCGCCTGCCAGGTTCCCCTTTCAGAAATTATGGCACGAAAAGGGGTATCTTTCTTATGATGTCTTGGCCGAGAAAAAACCTGAAGGTGAACTTCTTTCGTTGTTTTGACTTTGGTGGCCAGGCTGCTAAGCTCATTCATCACGAGAGTCCGCATGACGGTCCGTTTTGATTCTTTGCTGCTTCTGTCATAAACTTGGATGAAGTTTTTCTCCAAAGCAGCTAAGGCTTTCTCACCATATGACCCGGAATCAGAACGACAGAGCCACCTTCTTTATCCGACACACATAACCTAACATTTTTGCTTCTTAACTCCTGTATCGTGGCTACCAAGCTTATGCCAGGAGATGTTGGGGTTCCCTGAAATCTTTGGTTTTCTAGGCAGTCTATTCCTTCACTGATGATATGTGATGTTTTGTCGTCGTGAGTTCTGGAAGCGATAGTCCTGACCAGGACCACTTTGTGGATGGGTTCCAGCCGTGGTTGTAGAGCAAACTTCGGGTCTTGCTCAAGAACTTGCTTGGCCTTGGCAGAAAGATCTACATCCCCGATCATCTGAAGTGGCTGTCTCTGGGGCACCCAATTGGCCTCCCTTTCCAGATGGAGCTTTAAACAAGAGAGAAACCGGCTTTTACAGATAATCTTTGTTGAGTGTCTGGTCACCGACGTATGATACCTGAAGACGTTGTAGTCTGAACATTGGACACGTAGAAAGTCAGTTAACATCCGCTGCTGACGCCATATTTCTGAGCGAAGAATCTTGGTGACTCGCATGACGTGTGCCTGGGATGATCGCATCCTCCCGAAGAACTGCCGAATATCATCCAGACTAATCTTTTTTCTAATGCTCCGCGCCACTCAGGCACGTAGCCAGGATTTTGTTCCGGAGGAGGGGGGCCGCCCATGGCAAAATGCTGTATGAGGGGAGGGGGGAGAGAGGTCCCAGCAAAATGAAAGATTTCGGGGGTGGGGGGGGCGGGCCCCATGGACCTCCCCCGGATACGTAGCCTAGCGCCACTACTACGGCCTTGGCACGTAGTAGTGGCGATAATGTGGGCGAGCGCTTGCGGGCGAGAGATTGAAAACATACATAAGTCGTGCTCATATGACTAGAAATAAACTAGTACAAAAGTTTTGATTTCAGCTAGTTGGTGCATAATTGAATAGGGTCAGCTGAACATTTACAAGTTAGAAAAACCGTGAGAGGAAAAGACATACACACCGCTGATTATCGCCTAGCTTCCTTTAACAATTCGTCCTCCTTTTTTCTTTTCACTACAGCTAGTGATAAAAGCCATCCCCCATGTTCGCGCGCTGCACCCATTGGGGTGTTATTCGCCTCGTGCCACATCCCAAATATTGCTTTTCTGTCGCGTGCCAAGGGTTTCTTCCATACAACTCGGGGCAATCGAAAATCATAAAAGGAGTGTGGCCACAGCTGCTCTTATTTCCACCTTAAAGAAATCATGTCACCATCAACATGACCCAAGCTTTGAAAACCAGAAAAAGCGTCTACGTGAGTCTGGTAGGGTTCCTACATGTCTGTCTGTCTCAGGGCGAAGACATCCATTGTTGCACTGAATCTGCCAGCGCGTGACGCTCTCGCGCACTCGGTGCGTGACTTGAGCGCTAAAATGGCGTCTATGCATTAGCCAAAGCTATGCGCTCGAGCTGAGTGACACCGGATTGCGCGCACTTCAAAATGCATAAAGAACGATTGGGCGTAAATATGGCTGAGATGTCACCACTCAAGCAAAAGCGCGTGGTGTATGAAGGCACTCTGGAGTCCGGTTATCCAGAGTCTCTCCTGGTGGCCGCTTCTGAAACAATTTGTCAGACGTTTAAACGCCAGCATGCAAAAAATGAGGCTTCATCGCGGCAGTGTTGTACACGTTCCTCAAAATGGAACGAAAGCTCGTTCTCGTTCCTTCTGATTTTGGAACGCGTTCCCGTTACAAGTTCCATCGGGGTAAAGGAACTCGTTCCCGTTACAGTTAAAAAATGGAACGCATCGTTACATATACGTTACTTTTTGTATTTTGCTGATTACCATATTTAGTTAGATCTGGCAAAGCTTTTTTATCTATCCCACTCAAATGGGTGCGTAACAAATTTATATGCCGTGATGGAAGGGCACCAGGGTCGCTAAACTCGTCAAACACAAAGTTGGGCACGAAGTTCGCAGAGCGTGCTGATTGGACACTCGCGACGTTGGCGTCACGCGGGACGAGATGTCAATCATCCAAGTTCTCGGTGCTCGAATTCCAGCGAAAATGTTAGGCACAAAGTTGTAAGCGAGCTTCATCGGAGCGCGCGCGAGCAACACCGTGGGCCAGCCGATTGAACGGGCTGCACTGATGACGTCGCGCCTGCGTGTCCCTACATCCCTACGCCGCGATAGAATCAATGAAACGGCAGATTGTACCTAGGCGGGCTGTAAATACTCTGAACTTTGTCGCCGCAAGATTGTCGTTTGTGGAAGCTATTGGTGACGATTGGGTGACGTTTCACAACTTTGGAAGGAGTTATTTGAGGCCAAAATCTTCGCTTCGGAATCGAGGCGAAGATTAAACTTTGTGATATTGTGGAGCCGTGCCCGGTGTATGCGGTCTCAGAGCTCATCTTCCGCCACTGTTAACAACGCCACCGGGGTCACCCACAAGCGTTGTGTATAGAGACGTCGGTAATGTCTGAGAGATGAGGGCGAGGGGGATGGCGAGGAAAAGCCGGAACGGGGTAGAAAAAGGTAAACCAACACAAACACACACTCAAATAGGGGTCCAGGAAGGCCATAGAAATTGTTCGGAGAGAGAGAGAGGATGGGGTGATAGTAGGAAGAAGGGGGATATCCCTTCCTCCGAATTCCCAAAGGCAACTCCTCATGCGCCCGTTTCGAGCTTCATCGGCGTCGCCGTCGGCGTAACCGCGCGCGCGTTGCATTATGGGGACGTTTTTTCACTAAATTTAGCGGGAAATTGACGTCACGTAATTTTAACATCAATTAGGTTTCCTCGCTAAATGAGAGGCAAGCAGGATGGGAAGAGGGGGGGGGTCGAGGGGCATACCCTCCTTCCGTATCCCTCCCTCCTCCTCCTCATAGAGCCGCGCTTAATTAGACACACAGAGAACTGCAAACGTCTGCACATTTTTTTTTATTATAACCTCTGAAATGCTATAGTCCGGGGCTGGGGCGATATCCCCCTCCCCCCCTTCCCCCCTCTTTACACCCTTATGCCTTTTGCGCTCCCTTCTTCGACGCCACTTGGGGGGGGGGGGGGGGTGAATCGCCCCCCTCCCCGTTCTTCTGTTTCGACGACCCTGCTTAGAGGCGTTCTAACTGAGCGATGACGAGGAACAGCACAGCGTGCAATTTTCGAAATTATGGTTCTAGAGATTCTGGAATTAAAACGGGGCGCGTTCCATGAACTTACGAGCGGCCATGGCAGACTTTTAATCGAGAGGCTCGTGCCAGGGCTCGTTGTGTGCAGGCGCGTTCAGTGACGTCCTTTTATAGTTCATAACTCTGACGTCAGGGTCAGGATTATAAGTTGTGAACGACAAATTTGATGGTGCGTGTTCGAGTCGACGGTAGAAAAGTTTGGTTGTGTACGAAGAAAGCTTGGCGTTCTCGCGTTCTCGAAACATCACCGTCAATATTGACAAACTGACATTACTCTTATTTCCAGCTTATTGAATGCAGAATTAATCCCAGTTTGGCTAATCTTTGAAAGTCTATCATAAAAGTATTTTATCTCCCGCTGATGGGGGACAACTGCCCGGAAGCCAAATCCGTCCAAAAGTGGACAATGCTACTCCGCTGGTTGTTATCTAGCCACGTCGGGCTACACTCTGATCAAATTCAAAAGGCCGAGATAAATAAAAGGGACGACAGGGACGTTTTTAGTAAATTCTGCTTTATCGTGCGGAGATAAGAACGATGCAGACTATCAACTTTGACGGTGTCGATTTTAGAATGCAATTACCCAAGCCTCCGCTGTGCTTTTTAGAGACCATAAAGGTCGCAGCTGATAATCTTCATCGTGACATTATACGTGTACGAACCACGTTCTGTCTCCGCGTGCTTTCTCGTGCTGCTGTAGCTCGGCGCTTAGGGAGTAGTAGGGATTTTTCGCCCTTACAATGAAAAACGTCACGAAGATACACGGATCTGCGGGTTTGTGAGAAAAGAAACCTTCGCAGCAATCTTTCAGCTCCTCCCCCGCTATGTCATAAACACAAAGAAAGCCGTGTCTGACGAGTTTAGCGACCCAGAAGAAGAAAACAAGCGGAATCGAGGTGTTATTTGCTGATATATTGAAGTTTAAAAATCTCAGCTTTTAACCATATTTATATTTGTGATGAACGATTCTGACGTGCCAAATGTATTGCTACCCCACATGGCACGAGCGTTGGCAACTTCACACGTTTCAATCTAACAAAGTCCCTTGTTAAAACTTAACAACAGTTGTTTCTCGATGTTGCTGTCCGCAAGACGAGCAAGTGAAGGAGGGGTACGGCTTTTGAAGGTCAGCCTTGAAACTACCAGTTCCTCTTCGTGAAGGTTGGATTCGTTGTTCAGTTTGAAGGCGAGGGACAAGGGGAGAAGGAATCATAGACTTGTTGTGCATCTTTAAGTGACCGATGTGCAGGATACAAGGGTGCGTTCGATGTCTGGTAGCCTGTGATTTTGTTGTAACTGTAGGTCTCTTTATGAAAGTTGAGAAATGTCTTTAGTCGGCCTTAGATTTCTGTGGGTATGAGGATTCGTGGAAGGAGGGGGGGGCGGGGGCAAAGAAAGTAGCTGAGTTTGAAACGTCCCTCTTTCTGTGTCTTTTCTTACGACTATAAGGTTTGCTTTTTGTACCGCAGTCTCGGGCACTGAAAAAATAATCAATGTCCATAGCTATCTGGCACCCGACTGTCACCAAGCGAGGGACCACACAAAATAAGCCCTAAGATAAGTAGCCAAAAAGTTAACAAGTTAAAAACAATGAATGTTCGTGATGATATAGTTTTTATACTTTTAAAATTTCTTGTTACAAATAAAATAAAATTACCCCACTGATCGAAAAAAGGAACGCCGTTACTCTCTCCGTTCCAGTAAAATGCAACGAGTTCCCGTTCCAGTTCCACCGATGTAAAATGGAACGGCGGCGTCCGTTCGTTCCTCCTAAAAGGAACACGTTCCAGGAACGCCGTTCCTTGGAACGTAGTTCCATGCAACACTGATCAAGCTGCCAAATCGAAGAGACGTTGCGGTCATGTCCGACATACATGGACTCACACAAAACTAAAAAAGATTGCCGGGAGGCATAACATTCGCGTTGTGTGCTCGGCACCAAACAAGGCGTACGCCGTGTGCCGCAGAACTAGTCAAAGAACAAATCAAGAAAAGAAACAATGCTCTTGTAAGGACACTCAAGGCATGCTCATGTCGCACAGACTATGACGACCAGGTGAAGATGCCTCTGTAGCACGCGAGATTAAAAAATCAGTTCAAATCCAAACGCTGTTCGAGCTGGTTCCTTTCGTCCCAGCTCCAACAGATTTAGTGACTTGGAATCGAACTCGCTTCTTCAAGGTCTGCTGCTCCATGGCTCATTCCGCCGCGTCCTACGCTCCTGACGGCGACCCTCTCCAGTCAACCTTGGCAGCGGTCCAAAATTTTCGGCTGCCAACATTTTGCCGAAGAATCCGACCGTGTGGCTGATGCAAGTCGAGGCTCAGTTCCGTCTCCGGCACATCACCAGTCAGGAGACGCGATACCTGCACACCGTGTCCTCCTTACCAGCTGACGTCGCCGAGGAGCTAGCCGACATTCTCGCCGCTCCGGATTCGGTCAGCCCCTTGACCAACTGAAGGCCGCCATCCTTGACCGCACGACCAAGTCGGAGTGCAGCAGACTTCAGCAACTCCTCAACACCGAGGCGCTCGGTGACAGACGCCCATCCTAGCTTCTCCATCGCATGCGTCAGCTGCTGGGAGCCCAGAACCCGGACCTCAACAACCACCTCCTGCGTGAGTCATTTTGGCAACGACTTCCATCAACCATGCTCCAGGTTCTAGCGGCTGCGGAAGACATGTCGCTACACAGGCTCACTGAGCGTGCCAGAACGTGACGCCGACTACTCGCGAACCCCTAGAATCAGCACTGTTACTGCGCAGTCTCTAACAACAACGGAAGACTCAAGATTTTCTCGAATCGAAGACGGCATTGATGCTCTAAGCCGCCAACTTGCTACCCTTGCACCTTGTCGTGGCATCGCCAAACACGGTTCCGCTCCCGCCGAGGCTCGGGCTCTCGCACCCGTTCCCTAGAGCGCACTTCCTCCAACACTGAAGAGGACGACACTGCCCCGAGTGTGTGTTGGTACCATCGTACCTTCGAAAACGCTGCCCGCAAGTGCATCCTACGTTGCTGTAGGGCGGGAATCTAGATGACCGGGCACTGGCGGTGGCAAGTAACACCGGTCAACAGGAAAGCCGTCTCTTTTACGTCATAGACAGGGTAGTTGGCCATCGCTTGCTGGTCAACACGGGAGCCGAAGTCAGCGTTCTACCAGGCCTATTTTTTAGACCGACAACGCCAACACAAAGACCTCTCCGCTCCAGGCGATCAACAATCTCGCCCATCGGAACCTATGGTCAGCGGTCCCTCACGATAAACCTTGGACTGCGCCGCACATTCCGATGGCTCTTCATCGTTGCCGAGGATTAAGCAGGTCATCCTGGGAGCGGACTTCCTCAGTTTCTACAATGCTGGCCGTCTGCATCTGTTCACGACGCCTCATCGACCAGATGACACGCCTCTACTTGAACGGCGATGCTCTCCACGACCATGGCAAAAGGACTTCGAGCATTTTCACCATTATCGGCCTATGAGAAAATTCTCGCGAATTTTCCCGAAGATCACGAGGCCACACACAAGGGAGTCGCCGGTGAAACATTTCATTACTCACCAGATTGTCACCCCTGGCCTCCCTGCTTTCGCTCGTCCTCGACGCCTGTCTGCAGAACGCCCGGCCATTGCTCGTCGTGAGTTTGAGCATATGCTTGAACTTGGCACTATTCGTCCATCATCGAGCAACTGGGCCTCCCACTGCCCATGATCCCCAAGAGAGCCTAGGCGAATGGCAGCTGGCAACCACTCAAGGAAACGATCCTGAGCTCCAGCGCTTGCGCCTCTTCCGGATCGGTGAAGTTTGCAAACGTTCCCCTCCCCTTTTCCCCGGTAACGGTAGCCTACGAAACATCAACTGGTGTGTCCCGCCCGTTCATACTCACCAGCGTTTCGTCTCGCTCTTTTTCACCATCTACACAACAAGAGCCACCCCGGAATCCGCGCTTCGCAGAAACTAATGACTCCTCGATTCTTTTGGTCGAATATGAACGCGAAAGTACGCCGCGGGGCACGAACGTGCGTTCAATGCCAACGCTTCAAAATCACACGACACACAATCAACCCCATCTCACCCTTTCGTCCACGGGCTCCAGGTTTGCCCACATCCACATCGACATAGTGGGACCCTTTCCATCATCACAGGGAGCCCGCTATTTGCTGACGTGCGTGGACAGATTCACGAGATGGCCCAAGGCATTCCCTGTCCCTGTCATCACAGCAAAAACAGTCGCTGCAGCCTTCGTCGACGCGCTGGTGTCCCGTTTCGGCCACCCCGCTGTGGTCACTACTGACAGGGGACGGCAATTTCAGTCCGCTCTGTTTGCCGCATCCACCACCGTCCTGGGCATCGACACTATCAACACCACCTCTTATCATCCGTCGGCTAACGGCATGGTGGAACGGCTGCACTGCAAGTTGAAGGCAGCACTTGCCACATACGAGCCGCGAGAACGCGTGGCCGACCACCTTCCTCTCGTTCTGCTGGGCCTTCGCTCGGCGCTCAAGGCAGATCTTGGCTGTTCTGCAGCCGAGTTGGTCTACGGCACGCCACTGCGCCTACCTGGCGAGTTCTTTCCTCCACCTTCATCTGAGTCAAGAGAAGATTCCAGTGGCTACGTCGACGACCTTCGACAAGCCTTCTCGACTTCCTGTTCCGTTTTACCAGCTCGGCGGAGCCAACTACACGTCTTCGTTAGCCAGAGACTTCGAGACGTGCTCGCACGTTTTCTTGTGACGCGACCAGGTCCGTCGACCTCTGGTACTGGCCTACGACGGACCGTTTCCGATTGCTTGATCATAAAGCAGTGACATATTCACACTCGACATCAACGGCTGTCGTGAGCGTAGTCACAACCGACCGCGTCAAGCCGGCATATCAGCCAGCTTTGCTTCCTCAGCTGCTGCTGCAACCCCTGTCGCCCCTGCTCCACTTTGCGCCTGCTCACAACTGGTGGCCAGATGCGGCCGGGCGAACAAGCAGATAGTCGTCCCCAACCAAGCGCCCCAAAAAGCGTTGTGACCTCGTGAAGCAGCTCCAAACAAGCGGAAGTTAAATAAATGTACACATTCTTGAAAAAGTTTAATAATAATAAAATGAGAGAAGAGAACTCGCTCAAATACGAAGGCGAATATCAGCGTGCCATGCCACCATCCAGAGACGGATAGTGGCATGGCACGCTGAGTCATGCCAGCTTGAGCTCCAGCTTTGGTATCGTTCTTAGAGGCGACGGTCAGGTGAAACCCATGGTAGTCAAATGTGCACTGGAAAGCGGGCCGAGAGTTCCTCAAGCGTTTTTTGTTGCCATGTACTGAACAAGGTCGGCACTATGAGCGCGGATCTCGCACTTGCAGTACTTGCACGCCGCTTTTTTATCGTCTCCGGTGACTGGTCGTAGCCAGTCCTTTTTACTTCTTCCCACTCTTTACAATACCTTTTGCCATACTTCGACCACTTCAAAGGAATTTTGCACCAAAATACAATGACAATCTAGACACGACGACCGCAACTGCCACTGGCAAGATAGGCAAGGTGCCAAAACATTTGTGAATGGATAGCAATAGCTTTTGTACTTTGTGACGGACGGAAGCTTGCGCCACATCAACCGCTGCGCCAAACGGTCATGCTGTTTTTCGCGTTTTTGACGACAAACGCGCTGTCAATTCAATCCGGTTGCTTGTGGTATTAATGTAAGTCCAGGCGTACTCACTTGGCTGCCACGGTCTGTGTGGGGCCGAAGCCACACAATTATTTTGGTTCTGCATGGAGTGTGCAAGCCAAGCGCGTCGATTACATTGTTGCGCCAAAGGCGCTTGCCATCGTGAGCTTGTTCACGCCTCTCGTAGAACATCCTCGCGGGCGTGCGTCCCGTGGTAATCCTTCCACTATGTTAAATTCCTGGGCGCGTAAGCATAATTAAAATCTGACATAAATACTTCATAAAACCGCCACGGCACTTTCGGCAATCTAGATCTTCGCTCTCAGCGGTGTTAATCCTGAACACATCCTCATTGCTACTTTTGTGTGTGCTCCGGTTGCTCGGGGGTGATTGTGTAAGAACTGCAACAAAGACTGTGGCAAATACTGCAAATCAATTTATTTAGTTTTAATGATTTGAATTACTACTGTTTATAATTACTAATTTCAAAGATTACGATATTTTTTTTGTCTCTGTTCCGAATATTTTTAATACTCCTTTCATAGTCCCTCTTCCTCTTCCACACGAACGTTAACAAGAAGAAGAGGACATTTGATGCACCATCCCACCCTGAAGAAAAGCGGTCCCCGCCTGAAACGTTGGTAAACTAAAGGCCTTTCCTGGAACTCCTCACCTTTCGTTCATATATATATATATATATATATATATATATATATATATATATATATACAGGGTGTTTCAACGAAGGTGGACAAATTCGATATTGCGAAAACTACGCGTCGCAACAAAAAAAGCTTGTGTCTTTTTGGTCCTGGGCCGGGGTCCTATTTAGGAAAATTATTAAAGTCCGAGATAATTAGATTGTTAATTATTTTTGCGTAATTAACTTTTTTAATATTGTGTTTAAGGGCATAGTTTCAATTAGAAAATTGCTCAGCGTCATCGAAAACCACTAGATCAACAAATTGCAGAGCGATAGAAGTTATGCGAAGCATTTTACGGCTTTCTGAAAAACCGTACAAATTCGACGGGTTTTTAAGTTTCGGTTTGCTATCAGAGCGCATCTCGGCCCCGGCAACACCGCGCCCCGTGGAGAGATAGTGCAACCAACCTCTGCTGCGCTGTCATCGCGCGACGCAGCAGAGGCTGGTTGCACTATCTTTCCACGGGGCGCGGTGCTGCCGGGGCGGAGATGCGCTCCGATAACAAACCGAAACTTAAAAGCCTGTTGAATTTGTACGGTTTTTCAGAAAGCCGTGAAATGCTTCGCGTGCCTTCTATCGTTCTGCAATTTGTTGATTTAGTGTTTTCTGATGATGCTGAGCAATTTTCTAACTGAAACCATGCCCTTATAACACAATATTAAAAAAGTTAATTACGCAAAAATATTTAACAATATAATAATTTCGGACTTTAATAATTTTCCCAAATAGGCCCCTGGCCGAGGTCCAAAACGATCACAAGCCGTTTTTGGTGCAACGCGTGGTGCTGGACGATATCGATCTGATCCACCTTTCGTGAAACATCCTGTATATACAGGGTGTTCCACGAAAGGTGGACAAATTCGATATTGCGAAAACATACGCGTCGCTACCAAAAAAGGCTTGTTGTCGGTTTGGTCTGTTGGAAAATGACTAGTGGAGGGCGATCCTGTCTCGCGCCTGGGACATTTTTTCGGTGAACGAGATCGTGTCTGGGACTGAGGACGAAGAAGAAGCGTTGGTGGCGCGAGAAGAGACATTCTTTGGTTTTTGGAACGACGAAGAAGCAGGGCAGTTGCCAGGATGGATTTTACCGCGGTCATGTAAATATTAAACCAAGTCCTTTTTTATAAGTCAGTTCGTGGCGACTCATTACGCAAAAGATGGTGCCGAAACCCGGGAACTCAAGCCAGGAACGACCCTAAGAAACCGTGAACGATCGGTCGCCCCGGACTGACCTTCGAACGAACGACCAAGTAAGAAATTCTTTCAACTGCCGATTATTACCTAACCTGGAACGATATGGAGCGAATAAGAACGAAGAGGACGTCGAGACGAGCGCAAAACACCCGCATAATCCGAGAGGCGACCACTATTCTTCGGTCTACTGACGTGGAACAAATCGAAGCGACTCTGCGGAAACTGGACGTCAACTACGAAGAACTCAAGAAGCTCAACACTGACTTAGAACCATTTATTGAGGATGGAGATCTTGAGGCAGAATACCTGTCAGTGATGGAGTACGAAGAACAGACTACTTCCGTTTTGAGTCTGCTTCAGAGTCGAGCGACGCAACTTCGCTCAAATGAACCGCCGCGCCCAGCAGCATCGGCAATTGGCTCCCACAACGAAGAAAGAGGCGAAAGGAGACGCAGCGGTGTAAAGCTTCCTAGGTTGCAGCTGCAGCCATTCAAGGGCGATCTTTCGGAGTGGCAGCCATTTTGGCAACAGTTCAAACGAGCCGTACACGACAACGATGATCTGTCGAACGGCGAGAAGTTCCAGTACTTGAAGACGTTGGTCAACGGACCTGCGAGGGCTTCCATCGCCGGTCTCCCAGTCACGGACGCCCACTACAACGATGCGATCGAAATTTTGACAAGACAATTTGGAGACGCACGACTAATCCAGAAGGAACATCTTTCGAAGCTTCGCGATCTTCAAGCTGTTACCTCCTCAACCGACACAAAGGGGCTGAGAAGGCTTTTTGGTCAAGTGCAAGCCCACGTACGAGGTCTTCGAGGAATTGGAGTCGCATCTAACACGTATTCGACCATGCTGACAGATATTATCATCAGTGCACTCCCGTCTGACATCGTGGTCGACTATTACCGACGTGCTGGCCACTCCGAAAGGAGGTTGGTCTTCCAGGATGGAGGAAACATGACTTCGACACTATTTCTACCAACGTCACTGGAAGAACGGTCTCCCTCATCCGGTACTGCGAGCACTGCGGCGCCGGCCGCGAGACCAACAGAACGAGCTGAAGATATTCCAACAGCCCGACGTCTTCCGGAAGACGAATTGGAAACTCTGCTGGAATACCTACTCATCGAGATCGAGAGCAGAGAACGATCGGGAGTCATCGATAATAGCCCGCAGAAGAGGAATAGCCGAGAGCAACAACAGAAACGAGCTTTCTTACCATCCTCTTCGGTTCTGCATGCCAAGGCACAAGACACAAAGAAGTGCTTCTTTTGCGGAGCCACGAACCACGATACAGAGCTCTGTACCAGTGACATCTCTTTGAAGGACAAGAAAACGAAGCTTGCTGGGGAAATGCGATGTTTCAGGTGCACGCTAAGAGGACACAGATCAAAGGATTGTCGCAGGAAGTTGTCCTGCGCTACCTGCACAGGACGACACGCAACAGCAATGTGTGATCCCACTTGGAAACCTTCATCGGGTCGCAGCGAAAACCAAGCTATCACTACTAGTGTTCAGAGCACCGGCAACAACAATGCTGCAGGCTTGCTGGATGCAGAAATTCTTCTGCAAACCATTCGGGCCTGGGTAGTCGGATATGGGCGCAGTGTATGCATACGTGCTATCTTTGATGGCGGAAGCCAGAGAACGTTTATTCGCGAAGACATTTCACGTAAGCTAAATCTGAAGGTGTTAGGCGAGACTAACCTGCGTTTGAACACCTTTGGAAGATCGACTTCGATACCACAACAACGAAGGTTGGTTGAAGTGAAGATGCGCAGTCAGTACAGTCATGAGAATTATGTTCTCGAAGCGGTCGAAATACCATTCATATGCAAAGACGTTGTCCAAGTACCTGTGGATCACGAGTTTGTCCAGATCATCGAACAAGAAGGAGGCTGCATAGCAGATAAGCTTCTTCTCCCTGGTATGTCTACCGAACAAGGAATAAGCCTCCTTATTGGCTCAGACCAACTGTGGAAGGTCACGACCGACCAGATGCGGCGATGTGAGGGCAACTCGAGTCTAGTGGCCTTCAACACCAAATTTGGTTGGACTTTTCAGGGACCAGCATCGCTGCATAGCTCTCTTACTGGATCTACTAAGACGATGGTCTGCACGCTACAACTTGGGACAATTGAAAACGTTGAGGAAAAGACCTTGAGCAGCTTTTGGACCCTGGAAAGCATAGGAGTAATAGATAACCTGTATGACGCGGGTGAAGAACAAAACGCGGTGTGGAATGAGTTTGAACGAACTATCGTAAAAGTAAACGGACGATATGAGGTGAGCTTGCCTTGGAAATCGAACGTAGGCGAGCTCAACGATAACAGAGCTGTAGCGCTGAAGCGACTCGAAGCTTTGCAGAAGCGACTCTCACGAAACGAGTCTCTCTTGAGAGATTATGAGAATGCCATGTGCGGCTATTTCAAAGCTGGACATGCGGAGAAAGTCCCACCAGGGTCCTCGGACAACTCACGTATCTATTACATGCCTCACCAGGCAGTGATTCGGATGGATTCTGAAACCACAAAACTAAGAGTGGTGTTCGATGCATCATCACATTCGCAAGGAGTTGCCTCACTGAATGATCATCTAGAAAAGGGGCCAAAGATGAACGCCAACTTGGTCGAGATTCTTATACGTTTTCGAACATACCCTATCGCTATCACAGCCGATATAGAAAAGGCTTTTTTACAAGTAAGCGTGCAGCCTGATGATCGTGACGCACTGCGGTTTTTATGGTTTGACACCTCTGAAGTACCGGCTGAGGAGCACCAAGTTGAAGAATGGCGGATGACCCGCGTGCCGTTTGGAACCTCGGCGAGTCCATTCCTGCTTTCGGCAACTCTCAAACATCACCTGCAAAGCGTGAATGGAGAAATGAAGGAAGCCGCAAATCTTCTTCAAAAGTCCTTCTATGTTGATGACTTGCTTGTCGGAGCTCAGACAGTAGAGGACGCTAGGCACCTTCAAACCCAAGCCAATCAAATCGTGAAAGAAGCCGGCATGACACTTCGAAAATGGGCTACAAACTCCAGCGAACTCCAGGAAGTGATCGACGAAGGTAGCCAAGGTAGCCTGGCAACAGACTTGTCAGAACCCAGAGGGGTCCTTGGTTTGAAGTGGAGACGGGATAATGACACTTTATTGATTCCGACAAAAAATATCCTGAACTTTATCGACAGTAACGACAGGACGAAGCGGGGAATGCTACGCGCTGCAGCAAGGGTTTTCGACCCACTCGGGCTCGTAGCACCCTTTGTGATAAGAGTGAAGATTTTATTCCAGCGCCTGTGGGAACGCGGACTCGATTGGGACAGTGAACTTCCTGAAGACCTCTCAGGAGACTGGCAAAAATGGTGTAAGGAGCTTCCACAGATAGAAGACATAATGACGAACCGGTGCATCATGAGCACACGAAAACAGCAGCCAAATACTGTACAACTTCATGTCTTCTGTGACGCTAGCCCTCTCGCTTACGGAACCTGTGCGTACCTGAGGGTTGACTACATGGATGGAAACGTGGACGTCAGTCTGGTGTTCGCCAAAACACGAGTAGCTCCTATAAAACGGTTGACACTTCCTCGTCTCGAGCTTATGGCGGCCGTGATCGGTAATCGAATTGGCAAATTCCTCAGAAGGATACTGGAGTTTCAGGAGGCATTCTTCTGGACCGACAGCACAATCGCTCTCCATTGGATCAAGGGCTCGGCCTCCAAGTGGAAACCTTTCGTTGCTAATAGGGTGACCGAAATTCAATCAGGAGGGGAACCAACAAGTTGGAACCACTGCCCTGGACAAGAAAACCCTGCTGATTTAACAACACGAGGAATGTCGGTAGAGGACCTAAAAGCGAGACAACTATGGTGGAAGGGCCCTAGTTGGCTCTCAGAAGACCGAACAACTTGGCCAAGTACGAATACAAACGAAAAAACGCCGATCGAAGTAGCAGAAGAAGAACGAAGGTGCAAACCTCACGTGCTACATATACAAACTGAGGAAACGACACCGCTCTTGGAGTTAGAGCGATACAGCAAACTAGAACGTGTTCTTCGAGTTACAGCGTGGATCATGAGGTTCTGTAAGAACTGCAGAACACCACCAAGTAAAACGGGGGGTCCTCTGGCCACAGATGAACTTGAGAAAGCAGAACTATTTTGGATTAAACGAACCCAAGAGGAATCTTACACCAATGAGATCAACGAACTAGTGGAAGGCAGAGGTTTGAACGTGCAATCCAGCATTATTGCTCTCAGTCCTTACCTCGATGCCAACCGGCAACTGCGACTCGGAGGACGACTCCAAAACAGACACGAACCAGTAGAAGTCAAGCACCCACTACTGTTACCCTCTGGGCATCGCTTCACAGAACTTCTGATAGACAGCATGCATCGACTAACATTCCATGGAGGAATACAAGACACCGTAACACAGTTAAGAGAACGTTATTGGGTTCCTAGAGCTCGGCAGACCGTCAAGAGGGTTATTAACCGCTGCAACGTCTGTGCTCGGTCAAGAGTCCAAAAGGCATCAGCACCAACGGCTCCGCTTCCAGCAGAGCGCGTAAATGAAGCAGGACCGTTTGAAATAGTAGGAGTGGACTTTGCCGGACCCCTCTTGATCAAGTCTGGACACGGCATGGAAAAGGCGTACATCGCACTATTCACCTGCGCAGTTACACGCGCCGTACATCTAGAGTTGGTCACATGTCTGGCTACTCCAGCCTTCCTCATGGCCTTCCAGAGGTTCACAGCCAGGCGAGGAATACCGCGGGTGGTGTACAGTGACAACGCCTTGACTTTCAAGAAAGCCTCCAAGGAAATTTGTGACTTCTGGAACGTGCTCAATGACAAGAAAGTGCACGAACACTACTCCGAGCAAAGGATACAGTGGAAATTTATCGTAGAGCGAGCCGCCTGGTGGGGCGGTTTTTGGGAACGCCTAGTGCGCACCGTGAAAACAAGTCTTCGAAAGGTTCTAGGAAGGAACAGCTACGAATTTGAAGAACTTACCACCATTCTCCACGGAATTGAGGCGGTTGTTAATTCAAGACCTCTCTCATTCCTACATGCGTCTCCTGACGAACCAGAAACGTTAACTCCGGCACATTTCCTGACAGGAAAACGGCTGACAGCTCTTCCAACTTCAGCTATGGAGGACCTTCAGCCATCTACTAGGAGTGAAGTCACTCGGCGCTGGAGGCATCGTCAGCGGCTACTAGACCACTTTTGGAAGAGGTGGCGTAAAGACTACTTGCTTCAACTCCGGTCAGCACATGAAACGCATTGTCGTAAAGACAGTCAAGTTAAAGAAGGAGACCTCGTTCTCGTCGAGGACAACAAGACTCCAAGGCATCTATGGCGGACTGGTCGGATCCGA
>JAZHYW010024243.1:0-63068 GCA_037355805.1 Ixodes ricinus
CTGGAATTCGCTGCTGTGACGAAGTCGAAGTGAAGCAGAGGTTTAAAATATACTGTCATGTGCAGGCAGCGATTATATCAATATAATGTTGCGTGAGAATTTAGAAATCACTTTAATAATAAAGATGTACAATTACAAGATTTCGTGCGCTTGTGCGCGTACGTGCGTCTATTTATATTCTGAACAGCAGGGCTCTATACCGATGTGGTTCAAGTTGCTCTTTCAGAGCTTACTCGGGACAAAAGCACAAAGATGGGCAGAGAAATTGCGGAAGGGGGAATACAGAGACATTAGATTCCGCAGATTAATTTTGACCATCGGTGGATTTCTCGATATGCAACCAACAGCCTCCGTCAGTTTGCGGGCACCTCGGCCGGGATTCGAACCCGCCAACTGAAAACCCGGAGGCAGCCCTTTTTCGTTCGAGCTGCCGAGGCGGTTAAAACTCAAAATCGAACTAAGTAATAATATTAGCACGTTTTAATCATCAACTTTTCGGTATTACGGATCTCCATGCGAGCTGGCTGTGTTCACTGAGGCGCCGACACCGCGTAAACTTTCATCATAAACGCTCACCCCGAGCTTCATTGAGGGCAACGAGCTTCCGTTGATCGACGGGGGGACGTGTTACGCTAAATATTCCTCATGTGACTTCGTTGCTTTCTCATCTTGCCGAAAACGCAGTGACCCCAGGCATCGGTCATTTGACGCCAACGACATCCTCTTGGGAACTGGACCCCTAACGCACGTGTCAGGGCTCACCGTATTCAACGCCTCGATCGCTGTTGGAGCCTGCATGGTCTTGCTTCCGGGATCCGAGCCTAGCATTACTCTTCCAGCCATTGATAAATACAAGGTGACCACTGAAAAGTCGCCATCTTTCTGATTATAACTTCAAGCCTGCGCTTTGATGGTTTGGCAGTTTCTACAAACACCAGATACCACATATTTCAAAACAATCTTGTTCATTTCACCATTGAGTATATTACATTTGAAATTTGAGATAAACCAATGAGGGTTATGATTGAGAAGTGGCAAGTGACACAGCTCTCTGTTTCGGTAGAATGACGAACACCGGCAATGTGACTGATTCCGCACGGAAAGAACAGCTACGTTTTCCTTATCACTTAATAGATGGCTACTATCTTTATAGCCATACACGTATTTGACAACAACAATACAGGTTGCAATGAATACTCGTAGCTTGTTGTCTATCTTTCCTACACTTTTTCGCATTTCGACATAAAAAAACACCTTATATCTCGTGTTGTGGGTGAAATTCCCGCTCACAAATGTGGGTAATCATCCTATTCTTTTAGGCGACTGTGATTTCCCAAGTTCCGACGTGCATCCAAAAGCTGGTGAAGAGCCCCCTTTTGGAGAAGTATGACGTGAGCAGTGTTCGGGTTCTCTACTTTGGTGGCAGTTCAATGCCATCTGTAGTCGCACGCGCCCTAAGAACCAAGCTAAATATCAAGACCCTACAACAAGGTAACCACACTGTTAGTTCATGAAAGTTTTGCAGTGTTTGTGGCCGTCCCAAATTGTTTGCAGAGCAGATCGAATGTCAAACAAATTGTGATGCATATTGGTTGTATTTTTCCCGAATCTTGTTATTAAGCATGTGCGAATCACATGCTTAATTGTTCAAGCTGTGCTAATTAAGCTTGTGCGAATCAAACAAATCTAATCATGAAACGAACTACGTACTAGAAATTCTTCGTATATATACAAACGTCTTCGGGGTTTTTGTTCGCTAACTCTGCAAGCTCTTAACATTAAAAGTTATGTTTGAATTTTGTCGTGAATTTGGATCCCAATTATTAACATGATGTTTTAGCACGATTGAACAGGTGCATTTGTCTTGTCCGTTATTTAGCTTAAAAAGGAAAGCGTACAAATACCCTGCTTGCTCGTGTTTGTCGGACGGTTGGAAGTGTGTGTGTGGGGGGGGGGAGGCGGTGTTAGTGTAAATGTTACATTACTCCCTTCTTCATCTTCCCTCTCCCTCCTACGGTATGACCAACACGAGCAAGCCCAATGCCATCAACTCCATCAAGTGATATCACACCTGCAATGTGTTTGATGAAGTATCTTAGCCATGCAAGCTTTCCCTGTTGCCTAGTCTGGCTATCGTGATATAGAATAAGTTAAAACTTAGACAATTATACAAAACGTATACAGTGGGAGTGATAAAATATGAAACAGTTAGGATTTACTTCGCAATTATTAATGAAATACAAATAAAAAAGCTTGCCAATTTGTTTTTTTTCTTTTTTTCTCTCTAATGTCCTCACTAAACGTTCATTCATCCAGAGTCAGTTGTCGCTTGGACGTTTATTGGCTGCTCTGTTCCACTGGGAAGCAAACGTTTACCTTAGAATATTTGATGCTGATATTATTAGGATCCCGAATTAACTGATTCATGCTCGCAATACCGTGCACATTAGCCCACTACTCTATTACGTCTGATTTAAATGACAAGGCAACAAAAAAAGAAACACGTGTAAAGTGTACAAACGATCACTTGTCATCGATTTAAATATAGACGAATTTGATGACATTATCAGGCTTATAAAGAGCGAGATGGCTACTCAACATACCGGGCTGAATATCCGTCCTAATAGGCACTGCCTTCATTCGGAGGAAGGGTAACTTAAATAATGCGAAAGCAATTTCTGAAAGCTTGAAAGTGAAATTAAAGCCACCCCTCTCTTTCTTCGCCCGGCAACATTAGCGTTGTTACCAGCGTACTCACTTACAAACCATTCATATCTTTGTACCCAGGGTACGGATTGACCGAAACCTGTGGATCAATATCACTCACCCCATCCAACTCCGAAGACACTGAAAGTATAGGGACACCTCTCGCGATGACACGCATGAAAGTAAGTAGACCTTTTATTTTTTTTGCAGTAAGAGAAAGTCACTCTTTTTCTTTAACAGGTGGTGGACGTGAACACGGGAATGAAGCTAGGACCCCGTGAGCACGGGGAGATACGCGTAAAGGGACCAACTTGCGTGAGCGGGTACTTCAACAAGCCGGAAGCCACTGCCAAGCTGTATGACTCGGAAGGGTTTCTTCACACTGGTACTGTAATTTTCGTAGTGAGTTGAGTAGCTGTACACATTAAGAAATTTGTTGCGTCTAGTTTTCTACAAAGCCAGGCCTTGGAGGGACCATTTATATTCGTAAAGGTGGACGACGTTTTTGTCATTTCCATGCCCACAAATGATACTGTGTATTGCGTGCCTGTGCTTCGTTGCTTTGAAAATAATTTTACAATCCGGAGATGACGAACTGAAATCCTTACTTCTGTCTGAGGCACAGTGTAAACTGTTCAATCAAACGTTGCGTCTTCTACAGTGCTTCAAAGGCAGAGTTTATAAAACTACAGGAAGAACAGGCAGGAACAATTATTCAAGTTCAGGAATTAAAGGGCAACTCCGCTCAAAAACGAAACAAAAATAAATTACTGGTATCGCTTTAGTGGCACGAAATGTGATCACAGCCGAAATATTTCGTCAAAGTGAAGCCGCGTTATCCACTAAACCCATTTTAAAGATGCGACCTGCTACTCTTTAGTGGACGGCAAGCGGGTTATGTTTTAGCCAAGGAACTCTGGCGCAGCACCCTTGTGACGTCATGTCGCGGCCGTGCGGCTGAGGA
Organism: Ixodes ricinus; assembly: GCA_037355805.1. Classification (NCBI taxonomy): domain Eukaryota; kingdom Metazoa; phylum Arthropoda; class Arachnida; order Ixodida; family Ixodidae; genus Ixodes; species Ixodes ricinus. The sequence goes on from JAZHYW010024243.1 coordinate 3,671, forward strand.
TCATGTGTTGCCATTCCTCTAGCAGATAGTTTCGGTTTCGCTGTAGACGTCCGAAACTAAACTTTGAGCCGTGATGTTTATAAAACTACACTGAACATCGACAAAATAAAATATTTTACTTTGTAATTCAGGAACACTGGTTTAGCCAAAAACACTCGCAATCTCAAATTCAAAAATATTGATCTGAGTTGCCCATTAAGGAGATGCGAACAACGACCATCCATAGACTAAGCGCTATAGTCCTGCAGCTTTCAAAGTTTCGGAAGCTCCGCTGGCGTGGAAAAATTAACTATTTTCCGGTCGCGTTTCCGCCGCTTTTGGTTGCGATTACACGCATAGCGCTTTTCACGTTGCTAGCGGACACTAAGCTGGCAGAATTGCATGGGGGATAAGAACTTCGGAAAAAACACAACAAAATCAAGAAAGCTACATGAAAACTATTGTTATCTTTTCTATAGGACAGGGCTAGCTGCATTTTGTTTTCAGTATTACACCTGTTTTTTCTCTCTTTTAGACGCTCAGTCACCGGGCGTGAACAGAAGCCGACGCACGCCTGCAAATGACCGTGGCTAGTGCACGATCGAACGCAGCAGGCGCCGCCTTGCGCTCGATGCCAGCATCACGTGGTCGCGCTTACGGGCGCGTTCGCACTCTTTGGCTAAGAAAAACAGGTCAAGAGACCTTTTCAGAAATATGTGGGGCCCCCAACGTCTGCTTTACGCATTCTGACGTTCAAATGGACGGCACGTGAAATTATCCAAGAAGCGAAGACGAAGCTTGACTTTGATTTAACAACTCGTGATTTCAGAACGCAGTGAGGGCAGAAGGAAAGCGAAACAGATTATGTGTGATGACCTAATCCGTTGCTTTATTTTTGTGTGTATGTTTTGAGCTACTAATGATAGAAAAGTATAAATCGTGCCACTACCAAAATATACAAAGCGTTCGAGCCTGGACGAACGTACATTCGAACAGCCCCACAATTTCCTTCGTTGCAATGTCTCCCGGGACTTTTCTGAAACGCCTATTGAAGAAGGGCTATTGGTAGTTGAGTCCGGACCTCACAAATCAAACGAAACTTCAGTGGGAGATAAGCTCCACGCTCCAGAGCGTCGAGAACCTTCAGGGTGAGGCTGTATTTCACGCTCCCGTTTTTACAAGATAGAAGACAGGTCTTGTCATATTAACTTAGTTCGCAACTTTCAGCGATGGTGGTACCGCGGTGTGAAAAGCGCTCTTCTTAGCTCCTGGATGACCCTCTGCCGAGCTAAGGTGCTTGCTTACTCTTTTCTTAACGTTGTAGTATCAGGTACGGCTTTTTATCGCTCGCATTTCACAAAATTAGAATTTCGCGTCGCAGGCCGCAACCTTTCTACGGCGATCATCTTGATGGCAGCCATTTTGAAAGGAACTAGCGCGTCCGCGTTAGGCCGTGAAAGCTGCAAATAGCTATTGCATATCAGATTCCCCCGGGGTTGAAAAAAAGAGCGCTGTATTGAAACGAGCGTTTTCGTCGCTCTTTGATGACACGATACTCCTTGGCTTCCTTTCTGGGGCTAGGACCACGAAATGTCCGCAGGTATTACCGGCGTCAGGCCAACCAAACTTCACCCCCGGACAGCGGTATTATTAGAAATAAAAACCATTCGCACTCTTTCATGTAATCACCCAAATTCAGCCCACTCGCCAGCGAGGCAAGGTCGAATGGACCCTTTTCGGGTCCTATCTGACGCCGCCGCCGGTCCGCAAAACACCGGATGGCCCCCTCAGACTAATGTTTGGTGAGCAATTGGTCACAGCTTCCTACTCTGAGCTTTTCAAGCGGTTCACCGCGCCTGACAACAAAAAACGCCGCCAAGGCTACAGCTCCCTAGTTGCCCTTCGCTAGTCGACCCACCGGTGTCGCCCTTTTGTGCCCCTTTGTCGGTCCTTCTTGGGCTGTTTCTTGGTGTGGTCGAGTTTTTATTTTAGTTCAGGTCCCAATTGGCTTTTTGGTGAAATTTCCATTTGATCCAAGGGTTTACTTTATTTATGTTGAATGGGATTATTATCGGTTGTGCCTACCCAGACGGTGCCGATCGAGGACCTTATGTTTTTTATTCTTTTAATTTCCCCACCTTAACAAATGTCCGTGCGATTTGTGCACTTCGTAACTTTATAGCCTGTCATTTTCACAGGCCTCTTTCTACGCTCGTGCAAAACCATTGCGGTAAACAACGCTGCGGCTGACGACAGCGCTGTACCCTCGCTTTGGAATGAGAGCTCGCCGACTCGCCAAGACGGCCGGATGTGGCAGTCGCGTATCGCGTATCACTCCGCGAGAGCCGCGAACGCCAGCAACGCGATCGTTGTCCGTGTCGTCTGCTTCCCATACCTTGGAAACGGATGTTCTAAAACATCGCTCGCTTTATAAAAAAACGCGATCGTACTGTACCCAGTTAGTACACATAACCTTCAACGATTTTGGAAGCCTTCGGTTTGTTGAATTTTGGACTAGGATCTATATTTTGCCGACGCAAAGCGGAAAATATGTTCCCCCGAAACTCGGCGCTCTGGAAGGCCGCTCTCCCCTACGAATATAGACCAGTGTCCGCGCCAATTCCAGGGCGCCGCCATGTTTATCTACGCTCGCGCCACCACGCGGAAAGAACTGGCAGGCAGGGAGGGGGGGCTGCGTTGGCGGCGTTGCTTTGCAGAGCTGGATGCGGCAGGCTGTCCGAATGTACCGACACATCGTGAAAGATGTCTTCACCAGAAGCCTCCGCGGCCCGTTCTTCAACAGGGAAGATGTCGTGAACATTCGAGAATTCATCTCGATCAAGAAAATAAGAAAAAACCTTTCTTTTCTTAGATGTTCTTGGTGTCCGCTGACCCTTGACATCCGCGTTTCAGTCCAGGTTCATTGCTTAGTAGATATTTCGCTACCGCTTTCAAATGCTTGATTGTTGGCTTCTTGTATACGACATTACATTCGTGGCACGTTTGAGACCGATTTTCGCGATCTACTTGCCTTTCTGTGGCAGCAGCGGCTCTGCCGAGCCGAAATAAGTGACCGAAACCGGAAACGAAGGTACCATTCGAGCGTGCCGACTGATCACGGAGAAGTGAGTACGTCTGTTGTATCCATCACGCACGCCAAACGTACGCATGGAAAAAAATTGTTGCTACACTGGCACTCACTCTTGAGTTCTTGCTCGGAGTGAAGTTTTTTCTTTTGAGTGTGGCTGTCCATTCTTGCCGAGAAGTTGCATGGGACGGAAACTTGTGGAAGCCGTAGACGTCGCATCCGCACTCGCTTCTTAGGCAATTGCGTGACGGGCAGTGGGTGTCCAAAAGAACCCTGCGTTTCCTCTGGTTGTTCAGTACAACCAACAACGGCACAGTGCCGTCCGGATGAATTGCTCTGATACATTACACGGCGGTAAACAAGACCGACGCCGGCAACGTGCTAGTACTGGGAACGGTCGCGGTCTATCGCCCCCCCCCCCACACACACACACACGCACACAAACACGCTGCGAGCGTCTGGGTTCGAAACTATTAATTGCCAGTTCTAAAGGATGGTACTTACTTGAAGTGGGAGCTGGAATTCTACGAGGTTCCAGGAGACACTTGCTATCGGGCAACGAAGCAGGGTGCCTGTGGGGGCGGAGTCTGGGAACGCTACTGACTAATATTGTGACAGGCGATCAGTTATGATAACAGGCGAAACTTCGACTCGTTGGTTCCAGAAGTTCGCGGTGATATTTATATTAGCCCTCGTTACAGCACACCAAAGATCATAGGCAGTGAAATTCACATCACGCAGGCTCGTGCGTCGCAGTCAAATGAGCGCAGTCGACGACGAGGTGTAATGAGCTACTAAGATTCACAATGAAAATACGCGTGAGAAAGAGTTTTGAGGCAGTCCAAAACACCGATCCAGCACACGCACGTACGTACGTTTACTCCGGATTCCATGAACCCGACGGCGCAAGATCAAAGCGATCAAAGAGCACCGCAATCGCCACCCGGTTTTCTCTGCGCTTTGCGCGACAACGGCACTGCAACGGAGGGCACTCGCCTCGGCGTGAACAATCCGCGAAATAGATTAATTTCCCACTCTTAAAGCCATTCCAAATGATAAATGAAAATACCTCGGCGTTGTAGAACATCAGACGGCACAACGGTGCCGAGCGCCTGCTCGGCATCGTCGTTGCTCGTGAAGGTCTGCTTATTTGTAGTTGAGACGATGATTCCACATCTTTCGTGCCACTCGTACGTGGTGCTTGTAATAACTTCGCAGGGCAGGGGAATCTTCTCACGAGGACGTTGAAGACACGCAACACCGGAGCCACCAAAGCAATCGTACAAACCGTCGCCATGTTTGCTTTTTCTTCGTCACTCGCGGCGCGGTCAACTCGTCGCGAGATGTTTTCTGCGCTCGGCTAGATGGAAACCAACAGCGGCAAAGTGGCGTATGGACAAACGGCTCTCATATTACGGGCACTATACTCACATACCGCGGCACACCAGCAAAGAAGCCTACGACGGGAAGCAGCTGTGCAGGCCGACGCAGCCCCCTCCGGCCGTGAGCGCCTGGGCGGCCTGGGTTCGAGATTATTATTCGCTCTTGCTCCTTGCGGTCGAGGCTAAAAAGAGCACTTCCGGACAAAGGTCTATAGCATCCAGTTCTGCCTACGTGACCACTCCTCCGCCAATACGGAGATGGCGGCGAAAGGAAAAGGAACGCGATACTCTGCTCTCTGCAAGCGGAGCCTATACAGTTACTTTGTGGGCCTCTAGTTCGGAGCGCCCTCTATGTTGGCGTGAAATGAACCAGTCCTGGTTCGTGGCTAGATCCGAACGCAATTTGTCCGCGCCTCCTACACGGCAACCAGTAGCATCACATAAATATGTTTCTTGCGTCGTGCTTCCTAAATGGCAGCGATTGACTCTTCCAACTGCTTTCTGGGGAAAGTAGGTGCTTAAAGCTTTGTCCCGCGACCAAATGCAAAATTAACAGTTTATCTGCTGCGGGATTTCTCTTAAGTTTGCATTTTAGTGCAAGTTAAATTCGCCATGCAAACACTTTGAGAAAATTAGTGCATTTAAATCATATTTTGTGTAGATTTTGAGTTACTGTTGGGACTGTCATCCAGGATAAAAATGTACGAATGATTTATTTTTTATGCTTTCTAGTTTTTGTCTTGTGACCTTTCTATTTTTCCTCGATTTGCTTTAAAATTTAGAAGGAAAGAAAGGTATAGATATCAGTTTAAATATTGGTCTTCCCCTATTTCAACTTTTCAATAATGTTTTAGCCGAAGAACATTGCGTGGCTTAAACATATGTTCTCTAATCTTTAACGTGATGTCTTTTTATCCAAGTGATCGGGCCGTGAGAAGTTCTAGACGGAATGGTTTGGACCCCATCGTTGTGTTTTGCGTGGCGATAGTCTGAACTTGCTCTATTTTGTGTGCATTAAAATTCGACGGCAGACTCATCGAAACATTTGTGCAATGTTTAATTTTTATTCCCTGTTTAATCGTGGTCTCGTTTGGAATCCAATAGGAGTGCGAATGTCAATACAACTGGCTCTATCTATAACGAACGTATTCAACTACCGGTCTGTCGAATCGTCCTTGGCGGCAAAACAAATCGCGAAGCTGGAAGAGCAACACAATAACTATAGATCATCGGTCTGCTTCTAAACATAGAGTTGTTATCATGTGTATTGTGTTCAGAAACACAAAATGTCAACGCGCTCTTGGCCAAAACCTCCGTGTAAAACCTGAACCAGATAAAGACATGTCATAAGCAAAACCTGCGCTTCCGCGTGTTGTCAGGTAAAAATGACTGACTGAATAGGGGTGAAACAGAAAACAAAAATTAATAGACGCATGAAGGTCGACATATCGAGATGAATCTATCCCGTTAACGACCTTTGAATTTTGTACACTGCCTGATTTAGATATTTCGGACCATCAAGAAATGTTTGATAACTGATATGCCAGATTTCAGAAAATGCTTGGCACTGTGGGGCGACTTCCACCATCTCGCGACAGGAGTGGAAACAAAGCCTTTGGTTTGTTATTCTTGTATATACGATTAGTGTAAACAATCCAGTCATCTGGACTGTTTCTGACAAAAAATACCTGGCTGAGCTGTGTGAACTATTTGACAGGAAGAAGACCGCAGCCTCATTGCACTTTGCACTCTTGTGTTTATGTTTTATAGCGTATTTATTTTATTTTCTCAGGCGACATCGGTTATTACACGGAAGACGGAATGTTCTACGTCGTGGACCGCATGAAAGAGATGATCAAGTGCATGGACCAGCAGGTGGCGCCTGCTGAGGCTAGAAGACCTGCTCCTCAAGCACGAAGACGTCAGGGAAGTTGCAGTGACCGGCGTTCCTCACCCGGAGTACGGCGAAGCGGCGCGGGCGTTCGTTGTTCTCTCCAATGGCCATTCCGGGAGCGAGGCCCTCAAAACGAGGCTTTTCAAGCTCGTAGCGGGTGAGAACGCTTCTGCGCAGACAAGAGTTTCTGAAGTAGAAGAGTTTTTTAAATTAATTTTTTTTAAGAAATTAGGATTTTGATATTTTGATTAAGGCAAAGTGGAGACAAACTTACTAACCTTTGGCCAGAGTCTGGGTATCTGTATATGTAAATCATAAGGTAAGTGAGGCTTCCTTGCCTTGTTACGTTACCACCGACATTTTGCGTAAATCCCCGAGTAAATGCCACATAGGCTTCACTACTGGTAATTCTGTTGTGCATTTTAGGTTGATATATGGCACTTTGGCACATTTGTGACAAACAAAAGAACAACCAAGCACTGTCATGCAGTAAATCCTTAAAGTAGAAAATTTGTAGGCAATGACTTCTGCCCCGACTAGTGTCTTAACGAAAAACCGTATTAAGCCAAATTTAGTTCCCTTGGATTGCCAAAATTGAATCAAGTTACGTATGTGCTGTTCTTGTTTTCTTTTTTTTTGTTTTTCTCTTACTTTTATGTGACGATTCTATACTCTCTTATCAGATCGATCGGCTCCCCACAAGCATCTGCACGGAGGGCTGGAATTCGTGTCCAGCATCCCCAAGTCGGAAACTGGCAAGAACCTCCGTAGAGCCTTGAGGGACGGCTTTCTGAAGAAGAACGTTCAAGGACAAATATGACTCTTTAGTCAGCTATTGCCTTTACGTCACTTGTAACATAATGCTCGTGGAATACTTATTATGATGCTACGCTTTTGATATTTCTCTTTATAATTTCAGTTTTGTAAATCGAAGAATTCCTAGTTCATAATTATTGGAATCCGGAAAATCAGTAACAAGCGTATGCATTAAGTATTTGCTGTACGTCTGCTGAGAGTCAATAAAGATCCATTAGCTTATTGTTCTTGCCGAGGTCTACCTTCCTCCTAATCAAGTGGTGTTGCAAGCATTGCTTGGCGTTACTCAGACCTACACCAAAACATTACTCTCACGTAAAATCTCTATGGATCCAAACCACGGACAAGATCGGTATTACTACAAATTTTATGCCAAACATGTTATTACATTCATAATCTAGACACATGCAACGAACAACTACGTCATTTTGGTACAAACAAAACAAGAAAGAAAATATCTAAGAAGGTTGCTGACATGCAACAACGCATTGGACAGGATAGATAAATTGAAGGAGCAACACTGTTAAACCTTTTTATTAGGACAGCGGTTTGCGTCCCCTAGCGAGTGTAATTAATTTTAACATTAGATATGCATGTATAATAAAAAAGTTGAATCCACTTAATAATACCGTTTCTAAAAATTCAGACTTCTGCAAGGGGAGCGTCTCTTTGCAACGGAGTGCTTGCATTTCTAGCCCTGCAAATCACCAGGAAAGGGATAAGCAATTTAATAATCCTTCCCTCGACCTTTGCCACCAGTAAGATAGCCTCTGCTTGGCTAGTTCTACCCAACCCAGTGACCACTAGGGCCAATAATTCCCAAGCAAATCAAAGCAAGAAACTCTAGTTGTTTAGGAACGTGCAAAAGAAGGCAAACAAAATAATGAAACGCAGCGAATGACATATCGCTCTACATGGAGCGCCTTTGGGCGTAGTTTATTACGCAAATCTTGGCCTTCACTTATTTTGAGCAGATCGTATCGGCACTTCGCATATGTAAACAAAATTCAATGACTCTCAGCCTAGCAGCAGAGGATATATGCAACGTAGGCCCCTTCCGCTATGTTCTGCCTTTCTTCAAAGTATAAAATCATACTTATTAGGTAATGACAGCTTCGGGCAAGCTCCCGTAAGGTCTAGCTGAATTACGTGGTACCCAATGTTGCCGAAAAGCACCCTTTGCTTTAGCCCGAGGAAAAAAAAGAGCGACTGCACAGCCTCCTGGCAGCCTCACAACGAAAATATTGTGATATCAATGGCCATAAGGCGATGCCCTGGCCCGTCAGTAACCGGACAAAAGCTCACCAGACAAAAGTTCACCCGAAAAAAAAAGAAAAAAAAAACTCACCGGACAGAATTTTACCGAAAATAAGCCCGCCCGTTTTCTTACAGACCCCGACAAAAGCTCATCTCTTTTTATTTTCTTGGCTTCCCGAGCGAAACACACGCTGGGCTAAAGTGCGGACGCGATGAATATTGCACCATTTTTAGGAGGCTGCTTCTTCTCTCTCTGCCAAACCAGATGAAGAAAAAAAAGGTATACCAAAAGAAATGATTACACCAATGCCAAAGAGAACGTGTGGGTAAAAAATTAGGGCCAACACTTTTCGTAGATTTATATTGCAGTGACAGTTCATCTTGTGACTTCAGCTGTGTGGAGTGCTGTTGGGCCTCCGGGAAGAATTTGCTAAGAAAACAGCCAAACGAGCACCGAAAGGTCTACTCATTGCTAACGAATGAGTGTTCTTGGGGTTCGTTTAATTTTTTTGGCAGCGGCGGCGGCAACTGCATCACGTACTAAATCTTCGAACAATTGCAGGCCAAAGCGGCAGAAAGCGCTGCGGGTTATCAAGGTGCTACAAAGCCTGGCCGTGATCGACGGACTGTGACTGCTGCGCTGGGCTACGATCAACTCATCAATTCCTGCCCGCCGGTGATTGGCCAACAACACTACGAGCCGTGCGCAACTCATCTTCAAAAGACGACTGTCTTCACCGTGTCCGTCATTTGGCAGCGGCGGCGGCAACTGCATCACGTACTAAATCTACGAACAATTGCAGGTTGGTTCTAATTTCCCTTGACTACTAGTATAGTGTTGCTCTTGCTTTTGCTGTCGCTGCTGCCAAGCCTAGCGTGTTGGTTTTGTTCATTTTCATTGTTTTTCTCTATGTCGAAAGACGTAGTCAAACTGTTGAATGAATTCAAAGATGAACTTAAACAGGAGCTCAAGATGTTCAGGGAGTCACTTGAGAGGGATATTAGGACAGAGTTACGTGATATACGTGCCGATTTAAAAGAGTTAACGGAAATAAAAAAAGGAATGAGCTTTATTAACCAGGAGCATGAATCAATGAAGCAGGCACTCGCTTTAATCAAGAAAGAGAACTCTGGCCTGAAGAAAGAAAACGCTGAACTGAACGATAAATGTGGTGAACTGGCCAGAGCGCTGAAGGAAACCGAAAACAGGTTAGTCAGCTGCGAGCAATACTCACGCAACAACAACCTCGAGGTGAAGGGAATCCCGAAAGACCAAGCCGAAAATGTCGACCAGCTGATAAGTAAACTCGGTGAAGTAATCGGCGAGCCGATAACCAAGGCGGATGTTGAGGCATGCCACCGCGTGCCGACTAGAGATAGGGAAAAGAGCAATATCATTGTTCGCTTCCAGAACCGTAATAAGCGTGACTGTGTCCTGGAAAAGGCAAAGAAAAAACGAATCTCGTGTTGTGACCTTGGCCTCTCAATGGAGGCTCCAGTTTATGTAAACGAGCATTTGTGCCCGTATCTGAAGAAACTGCTTGGGATGACGATATCTAAGAAACGTGAGCATCGTTGGCTATATGTGTGGGTTCGAAACGGAAAGATATTTGCAAAAAAAGCGGGCGACACCCCTGTTATCACGATTTCGAAAGAGGATGACCTGAGTCAGATTTGTTAAATAATGTTGGTTGTTTTCTGCGAGTGTACTGGATCATTATGGCAGAGAACCTTGATGTGTTGACGCCTGACCAATTGAATTTTTTATGAATAAAGGAGGTAGAAATACTTTCAGTTTTTTTCATTTAAATGTACAATCTGCCAGGACCAAGGGAGATGACTTAATGATACTTTTTGATTCCGTTCAAAGTTCGTTTAATATTATTATGTTAACAGAAACATGGTATAAAGATGATGATGATTTTTTTTGTACTTCCTGGATATAACCATTTTTATTTAAATCGTGGGTATGGACGTGGTGGCGGTGTCTCGTTGCAGGCAAACTTTTCTGACCTCGAAATTCTTTCCGATTATTCTATCGTGACACGGAACTATGAAATACTTTGTGTTAGAAGAAAACGGGACATATTTTCTGTTTTGTATCGTCCACCTGGCGGAAACGTTGAAGTATTTTTAAATTTTTTAGAAACATTATTTTGTTTTGCAAATGAGGAAGGATGTACGCTCTTTCTTGGTGGAGATGTGAATATAAATCTGCTAGAGGAATCGCGTCTTCGAGATGACTTTCTTACTTTACTTACGTCTAACAACTTTTGTAATGTCATTGTCCCTCCCACTCGTGTCACAACCACGTCATCAACATTGATTGATGTGTTTGTGACTAATTGCGAGGAAAGTCTCATTAGTGCTGGTGTTTTAGGTTATGGTCTAAGTGATCACTTACCAATTATTATGTTTATACACAAAACTGCGCCCCAGGCCGCTGAGCTTGTTAATAAAGATAAGGCACCCACTAACATGACCCGAAGTATAAATCCCACTACACTAGAACAATTCCGATTAACTATTTCTAGCACTAATTGGGACTCTGTATTCTCTGCAACAACTGCCAATGAAGCGTACAATGAATTTTTGAATATTTTCAAAAATATTTACGACAAGTGTTTTCCGTATAAACAAATAAAACAGTTTAAAAAAAACCGCAAGCCCTGGGTAAATAGAAAGTGCTGGAAAATGATTCAGAAAAAAAAACAACTCTATAATGTCTTCCTTAAAACAAAAGCACCTGAGGACCTTGCTCTTTTTAAACAATTTAGAAATACATTGAACAATGCTCTGCGTCAGGCAAAACAAACCTACCTTAATAATTTATTCAACGAGTCATGCATGGATAGAACAGATGTGGTATGGAAACGGCTAAATGAAGTATTAAAACGGTGTCCCTCTAAACCAGCTATACACGTAATACAACGAGATGGGGTAACATTGCAAGGAAAAGTTCTCGCTGAAGCTTTCAATAGTTATTTGACTAACCTTGTCAGTAGCATACATATACCTTCATCAATGGCGTATATGAAGCCTAGAAACGAACACAGCGCAGTTTTCTTTCCAACGGATCAAAATGAGATAACTTTAATTATGTCATCTCTTAAAAATAGCAACTCCTGTGATATAGACGATTTGCAGATAAAACCAATTAAGCACGTTTTGGACGTTCTGTCACCTGTATTAACACACATTATGAACTTCTCATTGTCCAGTGGTATTTTTCCTAAAAAGATGCAAACTGCAAAAGTTATTGTTTTGTTTAAAGGAGGGAACAAAAATGAATATTCGAATTATAGGCCAATATCAATACTACCTGTGTTTTCGAAATGCCTTGAAAAGATTATTCACAATAGAGTCACAAGTTTCTGCACTAAATTTTCATTAATTTCTGACTCACAGTACGGCTTTCGCAGAGGTCGATCAACGGAGTTCGCCTTGCTAGAACAGAAGGAGTTAATTTTAAAGTCGTTTGAAGAAAAAAAGTTAACTTTAGGCGTCTTCATCGATTTTTCGAAGGCGTTCGACCGTATTGACCATACTACCCTAATAAAAAAGCTTGAATGCTATGGAATTCGCGGTGTACCTTTAAATCTTTTACAATCATACTTTAAATTTCGCCAGCAATATGTTGTAATAAATGGACAGAGTTCTTCTGTCCTACCCATTAGAGCTGGAGTACCGCAAGGTAGCATTTTAGGTCCTTTGTTATTTAATCTATACATAAACGATATTGTTAATATCAGTAAAGCCCCATCCTTCATCATTTATGCCGATGATACCAGTCTATTTTTTTCAGGTACAGATATAGAAGACCTTGTTAAAGAAACGAATGCTTCACTAGAGAAGCTATATGATTGGAGTGAAGTTAACTCGCTAATAATCAACACGAGCAAAAGCAAGGCTGTCCTTTTTAAACCTAAGAATAGACATGTTTCTTTTTCTTTTAATATTATCTTGGGCCCTTCTGTCATAGAAATTGTGCCAAACGTCAAAACGCTCGGAGTCTATTTTAATGAACAGATGTCTTGGGATTATCACGTTAATTATGTTGTTAAAAAGCTATCAAGAGTGCTTGGGAAACTATGTCAATTCAGAAATTTATTGCCTCGTCACATAAAAATGCTTATATACAGAGCCCTTTTTTACCCCATCTGAACTACTGTAATTTAGTGTGGTGTACCACATCTCTGTCAAATGCTAACAAATTACACCTTCTTGAAAAAAGGCTGTTCGCACAATATTGAATGTTCCTTTCGATACACATACACCTCCATTATTTAAAGAACTTCGTCTAATCACTGTCCCTAACCTATATGAGTATACTCTACTAACACGATATAGATCAGCCCTCCGTTCTAACGAGCCTTTCCTAGGACATATTTCAAACCTAACACCAAATATCCGGGTATATGACGTTCGTGAGGGGGAGCATTGGAAAATACCAACAAATCGCACAAATTACGGTTTCCAAATGCTAAGGTACAATCTTCCATTTGTTCTAAATAAACTTCAGAAGCATAATTTGACAAATATCGAGAAACTGAATCTTAGTACAATTAGAAATTTTTTCCTGCATTAAAATTTCGCTTGTATTGTGGGGTCGTGTGTTCTGTATGTTTCAGTTATCCTAGAGGTAGTACGATTATTATTTTTAGTCCTGTCATGTACCTATATATGTTATGTGCCTAAATATGTTGTCATGTGCCTTATATATATATATATATATGTGTTGTGTGTATATGTATGTATATGCGTGTATATATGTGTGTACATGTATGTGCATATATACATATATGTATATATTTTTGCTGTCTTTGATAGCGTGATAAACTGATTCAATTCTTCAGGTTCTTTTTTTTTGCTTAATGTTAAAAGTTGAAAACTGAATATTATTATTTGATGTGTAGTATGTCGCCGTGTGCCAATTGTAAGGCTGCAGAGGCCTTGTCAAGTCAAACTTTTGACTTTTTGCCCCTGCAGCCTACATCAGTTTCTGATGTGAAATAAAGGATTGATTGATTGATTGATTATTTGAAGTGGATGGCTCATAAAAGAAAATTGTGTCCGTCATTCCGCGTCGTAAATATAGTTGAAATCAAAGATTATCTTACGGTGATGTCAGTTTGAAACTGAAGCAAAAGTGCAATATAAATACCAGCGAATTTTTTTAAAATATTTGTCGGGAACGGGATTTGGTTTTTTTTTGGACAAGTTCATGAATAACAACCAATTTAGAAAGCTGTGCGGGATGTTCGATGGGCTGGCGTTCCTTCCACGACAGCTTGTGCCCAGAGGACTAACCTACATTAGGGAAAAGTCTGCCGGTGACATCGTCGACCTGCTGAACTAGGTTGATTGCACGTTTGTCAACGGCCCCTTACGTGTTACTTCTGCTCCTTCTGCTTCGGCACCCAGAGCGAGCTTTTCGATTTGCTTGACTGTGCGCCGACGACGACCGGGGTTTTCCCCGGAACGGTGGAAAATGCACGACGCCACTCTACAGGATGAAAACCGGACGAACAACGCCTGCAAAGGATGGAATAACGGGTTCCAGAAGCTTGTGGCTCACGGCCATCCAAGCGCCTGGAGGTTGAATGCATGCCTTTATCAGGGTCAGGCGCTGGTTGTCGTGGCATTGACACGAGCGCGAAGAGTTGAGCCCCTATGGTGACGGGTGCGAAAAACTAGTCTCTGCCTGCAGAGCCGTCTGAAAAACTATTTGCGAGGGGTACCAGGTAATCCGCGAGTACAAAGACTGCTGGAGGCAGTAGGGGACTTACTTCGGTTCTAACCGATCGATAAATCAACTTGTTTCCACTCCAAGCAACGAACCAGCTGGCTGCCACATTTAATTTATCGTTTCATTTTAGTGCCGCACGCATGCACCGAAGTTGTTCGAGCTCGTGTAAAGGCCAACATGAAAATTTTCTCCTGGTGAACTTTTGTCCAGGTCTTTGTAAAATCTTGGTGAGCTCTCGTCCGGTGAGCTTTTGACGAGTGAGCTTCTGTCCTGTGAGTATTTATCCGGTGAGGTTGTATCCAGGGTTCGGCCCGTCTACGTGGCTTCTCCCGTTGCGACAACCGTTTCGAGAGTAATACGCAAGGGTGACGTTAAAAGTTTAGTTGACATTTAATATAATCAGTGAATGAGCTGGTATAAAAAAATACCGCCATAAGAAATATAAAAAAAATGCCAACAGGAATTTCTGTTCGTAATAAATAAAGTGAGCTTCTTTGTTATAGCATGCCCACCTTCTAAAGACTGGAGGTCAGTTTAAACACCGCAACTCTCAATTTCGGGTCGATTTTTGAGCAGTAACCTGTACTTCGTTTTCGCCAACACCAAAACAGAAACATAAAGACAACATTTTTTTTAGTTATCGAGTTGCTTTGTGTTTCTGCTGAATTTGTCTCAACCCTCTTTGGCGTCGTGACATAGAGTCACTAAAACACCGCCCTATAACCAACTTAAAAATGAGTCCACCAGCGCAAAGAGAAAGCTGTCAAAGGTTTTTCGATCCATAGTTGTGAACCCGGAACGCCGGAACCCGGAACCCGGAACGCCGGAAAGATGCATTAACGAAAGGACAATAGAACACGCAGCATCTTTAAAAGGCACAACAGCAGGTCATCTACCAGCACATTGCCGCAACTGTGAATGCAGTGCAGAGTTCACCAGCGTCACCATCATCGCAAAACACAAGAACCAGTATGCACGAGAGATGCTCGAGACCTTGGCCATTGAGGAAAACAAAGCAGGGTGCGTGAGCGAGCCCTCGATTAAGCTCAATACCAAAGAAAAAAACAATATTTGCGGTGTTTTATGTCCGGGTGGAGTGTGGGTGATTCAAATTAAACTTTAGTAAGGTTTTTGGATATAAGCTGTGGTTTTATGTGGCTTAAAAAAAAAAACTAAGTCAAGGTTCAAGAAGAGGAAGGAATATTAAACCACAGTTTTAAGTCCAGAGGTATGTCTTTCTGTTTTTCCCTCTATATCATATTTTCCTAAGTTCAGTTGGCCCTATTATAGGTTAATATTTGCTCGAGACAGTAAAAATTAACACGTTACCGGCATGTGGAATTGTACATGACAACGAGAATTATGTTTACCAGTATGCATTCAAGATATGTATTCATGACTGATGGTTTGCTCAAACTATTGCTGTGATACAACGCCTTTCCTTAAATTTCTATTTCACCACAACTCTTACTGCATCAAGTTATACCGGTGCTATTTGCGCCCAACAGACGCGGCAGCTACCTGTTACTGGTTAACCATGTCTTCGCAAGCAAATATGCATCTAAACAATATGCTATATATCTTAACTAAGTTTACCGTCATTGCCACGCATGCTCTTACAAGTCGCAGAGAAAGTGGCCTTCTAATTTTAAGACTCCTTTTATAAGTCTAAGTTATACTATTGATAGTGAGTAGAATCAAGTTTATCGTCATTGCTAACCGTGCTCATGCAAATCGCAGAGAAAGGGACTTTGTAATTTAAAGACTGCCTTAATAAGTATAGGTTATACTATTTTACAGACTTTGGTAATCTTCGGTGAGCGAGAAAACATGGTGTCTTTCGCGATGCTCAAGAACACTCCCCTGTGCGAGCTTCAGCCGGTGCCCAGTGGGGATCCAGAGCAGCTCTTGGCACTGATCTACTCGAGTGGCACAACTGGATTTCCAAAAGGCGTTATGCTAGCGAGTAAAAATATTGTAGCAAGCGTCTGCCTTCTATGGTGAGTGCTCACGTGTTTTAGTCCTATATGTACCTTAACAGAGTCAAAAACCAACTAATGCAGGTATAATACGTGCTTCAATATATATATTATATATATATATATATATATATATATATATATATATATATATATATACAGTGTTTTACATTAGAGACGACGAGTGCAGTCAGCTTGGCATGCATAAGTTCGTTAAAATCCGCCAACCTCATGCACTTCAGATTACAGCTGTAATAATAAATAATAATAATATTTATTTCTCCATCAAGTACAAGTACATGATGGAAGGTGACTGAGGAAAAAAGCTGCATTTGTGCAGCTTGACGAGTCCTAAGCCCCCTCCCCAAATTGGCATCAGCGGCAGGTCACAAAAGAAATGCATCACTTTGTAAACAAACAAAAGAAATAAAAAATACGCAGGTCAGTAAATTAATGTACAACATTCCAATGTAGCAGATAAACTAGCTCTGCTAACAGAGGGTTACTAAAAATAAAAAGGTCAAATTCAAGGGTTCAAGATATTCAAGACATTCAAGATTCAAGGAGTGCAATCCCCTGGAATTCGCTGCTGTGACGAAGTCGAAGTGAAGCAGAGGTTTAAAATATACTGTCATGTGCAGGCAGCGATTATATCAATATAATGTTGCGTGAGAATTTAGAAATCACTTTAATAATAAAGATGTACAATTTACAAGATTTCGTGCGCTTGTGCGCGTACGTGCGTCTGTTTATATACTGAACAGCAGGGCTCTATACCGATGTGGTTCAAGTTGCTCCTTCAGAGCTTACTCGGGAAAAAAGCACAAATATGGGCAGGAAATTGTGGAAGGGGAATACAGAGACATTAGATTCCGCAGATTAATTTTGACCATCGGTGGATTTCTCGATATGCAACCAACAGCCTCCGTCAGTTTGCGGTCACCTCGGCCGGGATTCGAACCCGCCAACTGAAAACCCGGAGGCAGCCCTTTTTCGTTCGAGCTGCTGAGGCGGTTAAAACTCAAAATCGAACTAAGTAATAATATTAGCACGTTTTAATCATCAACTCTTCGGTATTATGGATCTCCATGCGAGCTGGCTGTGTTCACTGAGGCGCTGACACCGCGTAAACTTCCATTATAAACGCTCACCCCGAGCTTTATTGAGGGCAACGAGCTTCCGTTGATCGACGGGGGGACGTGTTACGCTAAATATTCCTTATGTGACTTCGTTGCATTCTCATCTTGCCGAAAACGCAGTGACCCCAGGCATCGGTCATTTGACGCCAACGACATCCTCTTGGGAACTGGACCCCTGTCGCACGTGTCAGGGCTCACCGTATTCAACGCCTTGATTGCTGTTGGAGCCTGCATGGTCTTGCTTCCTGGATCCGAGCCTAGCATTACTCTTCCAGCCATTGATAAATACAAGGTGACCACTGAAAAGTCGCTATATTTCTGATTATAACTTCAAGCCTGCTCTTTGATGGTTTGGCAGTTTCTACAAACACCAGATACCATATATTTCAAAACATTCTTGTTCATTTCGCCATTGAGTATATTACGTTTGAAATTTGAGATAAGCCAATGAGGGTTATGATTGAGAAGTGGCAAGTGACACAGCTCTCTGTTTCGGTAGAATGACGGACGTCGGCAATGTGACTGATTCCGCACGGAAAGAACAGCTACGTTTTCCTTATCACTTAATAGATGGCTACTATCTTTACAGCCATACACGTATTTGACAACAACAATACAGGTTGCAATGAATACTCGTAGCTTGTTGTCTATCTTTCCTACACTTTTCCGCATTTCGACATAGAAAAACACCTTATATCTCGTGTTGTGGGTGAAATTCCCGCTCACAAATGTGGGTAATCATCCTATTCTTTTAGGCGACTGTGATTTCCCAAGTTCCGACGTGCTTCCAAAAGCTGGTGAAGAGCGCCCCTTTTGGAGAAGTATGACGTGAGCAGTGTTCGGGTTCTCTACTTTGGTGGCAGTTCAATGCCATCTGTAGTCGCACGCGCCGTAAGAACCAAGCTAAATATCAAGACCCTACAACAAGGTAACCACAGTGTTAGTTCATGAAAGATTTGCAGTGTTTGTGGCCGTCCCGAATTGTTTGCAGAGCAGACCGAATGTCAAACATATTGTGATGCATGTTGGTTGTATTTTTCCCGAATCTAGTTATTAAGCATGTGCGAATCACATGCTTAATTGTTCAAGCTGTGCTAATTAAGCTTGTGCGAATCATACAAATCTAATCATGAAATAAACTACGTACTAGAAATTCATCGTAGATATACAAACGTGTTCGGTGTTTTTGTTCGCTAACTCTGCAAGCTCTTAACATTAAAAGTTATGTTTGATTTATGTCGTGAATTTGGATCACAATTATTAACATGTTGTTTTAGCACGATTGAACAGGTGCATTTGTCTTGTCCGTTATTTAGCTTAAAAACGAAAGCGGACAAAGACCCTGCTTGCTCGTGTTTGTCGGACGGTTGGAAGCGGGGGTGGGGGGGGGGGAGGCGGTGTTAGTGTAAATGTTACATTACTCCCTTCTCCATCTTCCCTCTCCCTCCTACGGTATGACCAACACGGGCAAGCCCAATGCCATCAACTCCATCAAGTGATATTCACACCTGCAATGTGTTTGATGAAGTATCTTAGCCATGCAAGCTTTCCCTGTTGCCTAGTCTGGCTATCGTGATATAGAATAAGTTAAAACTTAGACAATTATACAAAACGTATAGAGTGCGAGTGATAAAATATGAAACAGTTAGGATTTACTTGGCAATTATTAATGAAATAAAAAATAAAAAAGCTTGCCAATTTGTTTTGTTTTTCTTTTTTATCCCATGTCGTCACTAAACGTTCATTCAACCAGAGTCGGTTGTTGTTTTGACGTTTACTGGCTGCTCTGTTCCACTGGGAACCAAACGTTTACCTTAGAATATTTGATGGTGATATTATTAGGATCCCGAATTAACTGATTCATGCTCGCAATACCGTGCACATTAGCCCACTACTCTATTACGTCTGATTTAAATGACAAGGAAACAAAAAAAGAAACACGTTTAAAGTGTTCAAACGATCACTTGTCATCGATAGAAATATAAACGAATTTGATGACATTATCACGCTTATAAAGAGCGAGATGGCTACTCAACATAACGGGATGAATATCCGTCCTAATAGGCACTGCCTTCAGTCGGAGGAAGGGTAACTTAAATAATGCGAAGGCAATTTCTGAAAGCTTGAAAGTGAAATTAAAGCCACCCCTCTCTTTCTTCGTCCGGCAACATTAGCGTTGTTACCAGCGTGCTCACTTAAAAGCCATTCATATCTTCGTACCCAGAGTACAGAGTGACCGAAACCTGTGGATCATTATCACTCACCCCATCCAACTCCGAAGACACTGAAAGTATAGGGACACCTCTCCCGATGACACGCATGAAATTAAGTATACCTTTTATTTATTTTTTTCCAGTAAGAGAAAGTCACCCTCTTTTTTCAACAGGTGGTGGACGTGAATACGGGAATGAAGCTAGGACCCCGTGAGCACGGGAAGATACGCGTAAAGGGACCAACTTGCGTGAGCGGGTACTTCAACAAGCCGGAAGCCACTGCCAAGCTGTATGACTCGGAAGGGTTTCTTCACACTAGTACTGAAATTTTCGTATACTGTGAGTTGAGTAGCTGTACATATTAAGAAATTTGTTGCGTCTAGTTTTCTACAAAGCCAGGCCTTGGAGGGACCATTTATATTCGTAAAGGTGGACGAAGTTTTTGTCATTTTCATGCCCACAAATGATGCTGTGGATTGCATGCCTTTCCTTCGATGCTTTGAAAATAATTTTACAATCCGGAGATGACGAACTGAAATCCTAACTTCTGTCTAAGGCACAGTGTAAACTGTTCAATCGAACGTTGCGTCTCCTACAGTGCTTAAAGGCAGGGTTTATAAAACTTCAGAAATAACAGGCAGGAACAATCATTCAAGTTCAGGAATTAAAGGGCAACTCCGCTCAAAAACGAAACAAAAAAATGAAAACCGTTTACTACTCCCTGTAACACCGAATTCGAGCGCAGCTCTTGAAGAGGAGGAGGGAAGGGTACTGAGGGGAGGGTATACCTCTCCTCCCTCCTCTTCACCTCGTGATCCTGCCTGCTACTCCTCCTCCTCTCCTTCTCCTTCAGATTCTACTCCTCCCATTCTTCAACCTCCTCCCCTCGTCTCCTTCCTCCTCCCCCTCCTCCTCAAGGAGGGTCTCGTGAGCTCGGGGGTCACGTGACCTCGGGTTGGGGGGGGGGTCACGTGACCTCACAGTTACGCCGACGCCGATGGCGACGGCAACGCCGCTCAAGCCGGAAACAGGCGCCTAAGGCTGGGCCCTAAAATAAATTATTGGTTTTGCTTTAGTAGCACGAAATCTGATCCCAGCCGAAATATTCGTCAAAGTGAAGCCGAGTTATCCACTAAACCCATTTTCAAGATGCGACCTGCTACTCTTTAGTGGACGGCAAGTGGGTTCGCTTTTAGTCAAGGAACACTGGCGCAGCACCCTGGTGATGTCATGCCGCGGCCGTGCGGCTGATGATCAGTGTTGCCATTCCTCTAGCGGATAGTTTCGGTTTCGCTGTAGACGTTCCAAACCAAACTTTGAGCCGTGATATTTAAAAAAACTACGCTGAATATCGAAAAAAATAAAATATTTACCTTGTAATTCAGGGACACTGGTTTAGCCAAAAACAGTCGTAATCTCAAATTCAAAGGTGTTGATCGGAGTTGCCCTTCAGACCGGAGTTGCCCTTTAGACTCGTAGACCATTGTTGGAATACGGGTCACTGTTTCGACTTTGAGAATGCGTCCACTCTGGCACGTGAACAAAGGTGGGGTCCACGCAGGTTCGTGGAATCATGGTTCATCCGAAGTGACTCATCGGCTTGCAACTCCAGCCGCGGCCCCCTCCCCGATGTGTACGCAACTTGCTTAAATAGGGCTGTTGAAGTTTTTCGCTCAATCCTGCTTGAAGGTTTCACTGATGATGTTTCCCGCATGGGAGACGAAACGCTTGATTAAATTGTTTACCTTGTTATGTAAAGTCGGCGCAGTTTTTTTTTTTTTTGACCTTTAAAGGAGATTCGTACAGCGACCATCCATAGACTAACCTCTATAGTCCTCCAGCTTTCAAAGTTTCGGAAGCGCCACTGGCGAGAGAAATCGACTATTTTCCGGTCGCGTTTCCGCCTCTTTTGGTTGCGATGACAGGCATAGCGCTTTTTCACGTTGCTAGCGGGACACTAAGCTGGCAGAATTGCATGGGGGGATAAGAACTTCGGAAAAAACACAACAAAGTCAAGAAATCTACTTAAGAAGTATTCTTATCTTTTTATAGGACAGGGCTAGCTGCATTTTATTTTCAATATTCCACATGTTTTTTTTTTTTAGACGCTCAGTCACTGGGCGTGAACAGAAGCCGACGCACGCTTGCAATTGATCGTGGCTAGGGGGGAACGGTGGCCAAATGGGCTAGCGCACACCAGCTCGGAGCACGTGGAGCGAAAGCTCGCGCTGCAGAACCCAGGGATCCTGGGCTCAATCCCCACCCCTGCCCGTTTCGATCTGGATGAGCATCGTACCGGCGTGCGGTCGTGTATCACTACTGCGTGGTGCACGTTAAAGACCGGAGCTCACCAATGAAACGAAACTTGACTTCTAGAAGATTCGCGTTCATTCTCGCACGAGACGTTACTTTCCAACCGCTTTGTTGTTCTCGAAAGTGCCAGTTCATCGTCGCCCAAAGCGCGGGACGCTCGGGCTTTCTTTGCCGAACTTTCGAGATAGTGACGCACTATAAATAAGCAACTACCCGCGACCTTGTCGAGTCAGTCTCGCTCGCGCTCGCTGTTTCGCCGCCTAATTGCCGCCTGCTTTTCTGCTGCCGTTACGCTCTTTCGTTACTTATTTTTGGTTGGCACAAGTTCGCCCATTGAACCTTTATTTTTAGTTCACTCTTCGCCTTCTCAACGCCTTAATTCGTGACGATATTAAGTTAATTTGCAACTTTCAGCGGTGGTGGCACCGCGGTGTTGGAATCGCTCTTCTTAGCTTCTGGATGACCCTCTGCCGAGCTAACGTGCTTGCTTGCTCTTTCCTTGACGTTGTAGTATCAGATACGGTTCTTGTATCAGTCGTATTTGACAAAATTAGAATTACGCGTCGAAGACCCAACCTCGTATTGTTTTTCTACAGCGCTCATCTTGATGGCAGCCATTTAGAAAGAAACTAGCGCGTCCCCTTTAGGCCGTGGAAGCTGCGAATATGCCATTGCATATCAGATTCACCCGGGTTTGAAAAAAGATAGTTGTATTGAGACGAGCGTTTTCGTCGCTCTTTTATGTCACGATACATTTTGGCTTCATTTCTGGGACTACGACCCCGAAATGTCGGAGAGTACTACCGGCATCGGCCCAAACCAACTTCACCCCCTGACAGCGGCATTGTTAGAAATAAAAACCATTCGCACTCTTTCATGCCATCGCCAAAATTCAGCCTACTCGCCAGCGAGGCAAGGTCGAAATGGACCCTTTCAGGGCCATATCTGACGACGCCGCCGGTCCGCAAAACACCGGATGGCCCTTTCAGACTAATTTTTGCTGAGCAATTGGTCACACCTTCCTATTCGGAGCTTCTCAAGCGATTCACCGCGCCTGGCAACAAACACGCCGCACAGGCTACGGACAGCCGGGGCTAGGGCGGTGATTGTTCGGCTCCCTAGAAATAGCCAGTCGGCAACAGCCAGGCGGCGCCTGTAGAGTGAGGGCCCACGGTTATATCGTGCCTCGTTGTAACTTGGCAAAGGGTGAACGATAAGCCCCACATTGCGTGCCGAAGGCCTCGAAATGTGTGACGTGCACGAGCGCAACGCACACATATTGGAGCATGACGCAGCGAAAAGGCTTATACGTCTTCGGAGTAGAGGCGCGCTCCGGTGATAGGCAGTCACGTTCCCGTTGGCCCGCCAGGGCCGTAGTTTCAGCTGTACTGGCATGTTACGCGATAATGGCTTTCTGGGATACCCAGTATTTCTTGCTTCAGACACTAAGCTTAGCGGCGCCACCAGAGTAAAAGCTCACGTTTGAACAATGCACCCTTCCATTCCCAGGGGTACCCAATATTTCTTGCTTCAGTCGCTAGATGGCGAAAAACCAAACAGCATTGCAGGTTGCGACCCACCGGTGTCGCCCTTTTGTGCCCCTTTGTCGCTCCTTCCTGGGCTGTTTCTTTGTGTGGCCACGGTTTTTCTAGTTCAGTTCCATATTGGCTTTTTGGCTAGATTTTCATTGATCCAAGGATCCACTTCATTTATATTGAATTAGCTTCATTATCGGTTGTGCCTACCCAGGCGGTACCGATCGAGGACCTTATATTTTTCATTATTTTAATTTCCTCACCTTAACAAATGTCCGCGCGATTTGTGGGCTTTGTAACTCTATAGCCTGTCATGTTCACAGGGCCCTTTCCACGCTCATGCAAATTCATTGCGGCAAACAACGCAGCGGCTGACGACAACGCTGTACGCTCGCTTTGGAATAAGAGCTCGCCGACTCGCCAAGACGGCCGAATCGCGTCCGAGTCGCGTATCGCGTGTTACTACGCGAGAGCAACGGACGCCAGCAACGCGATCGTTGTCCGTGTCGCCTGCTTCCCATACCTTGGAAACGGATGTTCGAAAACATCGCTCGCGCTATAAAAAACGCGATTGTACTGTACCCAGTTGGTACACATAATGTTCAATGATTTTCGAAGCTTTCGGTTTGTTGAATTTTAGTCTAGGATCTATATTTTGCCAACGCAAAGCGGAAAATATGTTTTCACGAAACTCGGCGCTCTGCTAGGCTGCTTTCCCCAACGAAAATCGCATCCAGTTCTTCCCACGTGACCACTCCTCCGCCAATACGCAGATGGCGGCGAAAAGAAAAGGAACGCGATACTCTGGCTCTGCAAGCAGAGCCTATACAGTTACATTATGGGCCTCTAGGTCGGAGCGCCCTCTATGTTGGCGTGAAACGAACCAGTCCTGGTTCGAGGCTAGATCCGAACGCAATTTTTCCGCGCCTCCTACCCGGCGACCAGTGGTATCACATAAATATGTTTCTTGCGTCGTGCTTCCTAAATGGCAGCGATTGACTCTTCCAACTGTTTTGTGGGGAAAGTTGGTGCACAACGGTTTGTCCCGAGGCCAAATGCAAAATAAACAGTTTATCTGCTCCGGGTTTGCTCTTAAATTTGCAATTTAGTGCAAGTTAAATTTGTCATGCAAACACTTTGAGAGAATTAGCGCATTTAAATCATATTTTGTGTAAGTTTTGAGTTACTGTTGGAACTCTCTTCCAGTAGAAAAATATACGAATGTTTTATATTTTATGCTTTCTAGTTTTTGTCTTGTGTCCTTTCTATTTTTCCTTGGTTTGCTTTAAAATTGAAAGGAAAGAAATACATAGATATCAGTTTAATTATTTCTCTTCCCCTTTTTGAACTTTTCAATGATGTTTTAGCCGAAGAACATTGCGTGGCTTAAACATATATACAATAAAATTTAACAGCAGAGCCATCCAAACATTTGTGCAGTGTTTCTTTTTTATACCCTGTTTAATCGTGGTCTCGCTTTGAATCCAGTAGGAGTGCGGACGTCAATACAACTTGCTCTATCTATAACGAACGTATTCAGCTTCCGCTCTGTCGAATCGTCCTTGGCGGCAAAACGAATTGCGAAGCTGGAAGAGCCACACAACAACTATAGATCGTCGGTCTGCTTGTGAACATAGCGTAATCACGTGTATTGTGTACAGGAACAGAAAATGGCAACGCGCTCTTGGCCAAAACCTCAGTGTAAAACCTGAATCAGATAAAGACAGAAGTAAGTAAAACTTGCGCTTCCGCGTGTTGGCAGTAAAAATGTCTGACTGATAGGGGTGAAACACAAAACTTGTTGTGCAAAATGAAAAACAAAATTGATAGACGCATGAAGGTCGACATATCGAGATGAATCTATCCCGTTAACGACCTTTGAATCTTGGCCACTGCCTGATTTAGATATTTCGGACCATCAAGAAATGTTTGATAACTGATATGCCAGATTTCAGAAAATGCTTTGCACTGTGGGGCGACTTCCATCATCTCGCGCCAGGGGAAGACACGAAGCCTTTGGTTTGTTATTCTTGTATATACGATTAGTGTAAACAATCCAGTCATCTGCACGGTTTCTGACAAAAATACCTGGCTGAGCTGTTTGAACTATTGGACAGGAAGAAAACCGCGGCCTCATTGCACTTTGCACTCCTGTGTTTATGTTTGATAGCGTTTTTATTTTATTTTCTCAGGCGACGTCGGTTATTACACGGAAGACGGAATGTTCTACGTCGTGGACCGCATGAAAGAGATGATCAAGTGCATGGACTAATGTAGCGATGCAGGCGAGTTGGTTATGCATGTTGAAAGTAGTGAAAGCGCACAATAAAGACGAATACGAAGACGGAGAGGCAGACAGGACGAGCGCTGACTATCAACTGAATTTTCATTGGACAAAATAGAAACAGCAAAATAAAACCAGCAAAAGCCACAAATACTACAAATGTGACTAGTCATCAATGACTCGGCCACCACACGTGTCAATAAAGTCCACTTCCTTCTTGTGAAGGAAAAGTGAGGGCTGACTGATACTCTTATCTGGACATTCCTTCTTTATCATGTAAGCCTCCAGAATGAACGGTTGCGTGAACATGCTTTATCATTGCGTTCAACAACAGGAGCCCATTTACACATACATTGCAGAGATTGCCGTTGTATTCCCAACTTTCAAGGCACTACAATCGTCGGGAGAGGTAAAGAAAAGGTGGCGAGGGAGGTACTGGAGGCTTACATGATAAAGAAGGAATGCCCTGATAAGTGTATCAGTCAGCCCTCACTTTTCCTTCACAAGAAGGAAGTGGACTTTTGCTGACACGTGTGGTGGCCGAGTCATTGATGTCTAGTCACATTTGTGACAATTTGTGGCTTTTTGCGGATTTTATTTTGCTGTTTCTATTTTTCAATAAAAATTCAGTTGATAGTCGCGCTCGTCCTGTCTGCCTCTCCCATCTTCATGTATTCGTCTTTATTGTGCGCTTTCACTTGTCAGAAGTACATGGACCAGCAAGTGACGCCTGCTGAGCTGAAGCACCTGCCCGCTCAAGCACAAAGACGTCAAGGAAGTTTGCAGTGACCGGCGTTCCTCACCCGGAGTACGGCGAAGCAGCGCGGGCGTTCGGTTGTTCTCCTCAATGGCCATTCCAGGCGAGGCGCTCAAGCGAGGTTTTCGAGCTCGGTGCGGATGAGAAGATTTCTGCACGGACAAGGGCTTCCGACGTAGAACGGTTTATGGTGAAATTGGATTTTTTGTTCGAGAATTCAGGACTCTGAATTCCTGTACAAGACAAGCTGGGGAGACAAACTTACTAACCCTTGAGCCAGAGTCTGGGTATCTATAGATGTAAATCACAAAATAGGTACGCCAGAGTGAGGCGTCCTTGCCTTGTTGTTACGTTACCATCCGATATTTCGCGTAAATCCCCGAGTAAATGCCACATAGGCTTCACGACTGGTGATTCTGTTTGGCCACTATCGGGGAAAAATGAAATGCGAACAGAGGAGCGCGTGGCTTGCCGTACGAGGCTGCGCCACCCGTGAAGTGAGCCTAGGAGCGAGGGCGCGGCCTACTCCGATGTGTTCACGCCCTTCGCTCGGCGCTCCCCAAGCTTCGGCAGTGCGCCTCTCAGTGCGCTGACGAAGCTGTCACACCGCTATCTTTGTCTGCTCGGCGCGTGGGCCGAGCTTCGTCGCACCGCACGTTCTGAGCCAGCGAAGATAGCGGTGACAGCTTTCAGCGCACTGAGAGGCGCACTGCCGATAGCTTGGGGAGCGCCGAGCGAAGAGGCGTGAACTTGCATCGGAGTAGGCCACGCACCCTCGCCCCTAGGCTCACTTCCAGGCGGCGCAGCCCGTACGGCATGCCACGCGCTCTTCTGTTCGCATTTCATCTTTCCCCGATAGTACATCTGGCGGTGTAGGTATTATGTGGCACTTTGACGCTTTTGTGCGTATAAGCAGAAGCATCCAAGCACTGTCATGCAGTAAATCCTCAAAAGAGGATTTGTAGGCAACGACCTCTGTCCCGACTAGTGTCTTAACAAAGAACCGTATTAAGCTAAATTTAGTTCCCCCTGGATTGCCAAAATTGAATCAAGTTAAGTATGCGCGGTCTCTTCTTTTCTTTTTTTCTTCATTTATTGCGACGATTTTTTACATTCTTTTCAGATCGATCGGCTCCCCAAGCATCTGCACGGAGGGCTGGAATTCGTGTCCAGCATCCCCAAGTCGGAAACTGGCAAGAATCTCCGTAGAGCCTTGAGAGGACGGCTTTCTGAAGAAGAACGTTCAAGGACAGAATTTGACTATTTAGCCAGCTATTCCCTTCACGTCACTTGTAACATAATGCCCGTGGAATACTTATTTTGAAGTTACGCTTTTGATATTTGTTTTTATAATTTCAGTTTTTTTCAATCACAGCATTACTAGTTCACAGTTATTGGCGTCGTAAAAGTCAGTAACACGCGTATGCATTAATGTTCTGCATCTGCTGAGAGTCAATAAAAATCCATTAGCTCAGTGTTCTTGCCGAGGTCTACCTTCCTCCTAATCAAGTGGTGCTGCAAGCCTTGCTTGGCGCTACTCAGACCTACACCAAAACCTTACTCTCACATAAAATATCTATGGATCCAAACCACGGACAAGATCGGTGTTACTACAAATTTTATGGCAAACATGTTGTTACATTCATACTCTAGACACATGCAACGAACAACCACGTCAAAAGGATGGGGAATGAATGCACCGAGTAAACACAGACATTCCCAAAATGTAAATCAAGGCAATTTCAGCAGCCGATTGTGACGTAGAAGTAATTAAACCTTTATTTTGGTACAAACAAAACAAGAAAGGAAATATCTAAGAAGGATGCTGACATTCCACAACGCGTTGGCCAGGATAGATAAATTGAAGCAACAACACTGCTAAACCTTTTGATTAGGACAGCGGTTTGCGTCCCCTAGCGAGTGTAATTAATTTTAACATTAGATATGCATGTATATTAATAAAGTTGAATCACTTTTATTAATATCGTTTCTAAAAGTTCAGACTTCTGCAAGGGAGCGCCTCTTTGCAACGGAGTGCTTGCATTTCTAGCCCTGCAAATCAAGAGGAAAGGGATAAGCATTTTATTAATCATTCCCTCAACCTTTGCCACCAGCAAGATGGCCTATGGTTGGCTAGTTCTAACCAAGCCACTAGGGCCCATAATTCCCAAAGAAATCAAAGCAAGGGACTCTGGTTGTTTAGGAATGTGCAAAAGAAGGCAAACAAAATAATGAAACAGCGAACGACGTCTCTTTCTACATGGAACACCTTTGGGGGCAGTTAATCACGCAAATCTTGGCCTTCACTTATTTTGAGCCCATCGTATCGGCACTTCGCAAATGTAAACAAAATTCAATGACTCTCAGCCTAGCAGCAGGGTATTTATGCAACGTAAGCCCCTTCCGTAATATTCTGCCTTTCTTAAAAGTATAACATCATACTTATTAGGTAACGACAGCTTCGGGCAAGCTCCCGTAATGTCTAGCTGAATTACTTGGTACCCAATGTTGTCGATAAACACCCTTTGCTTTAGCCCGAGAAAAAAAGAAACGACTGCACAGCCCCCTGGCAGCCTCACAACAAAAAATATTGTGATATAAATGGCCGTAAGGCGATGCCCTGGCCCGTCAGTAACCGGTCAAAAGCTCACCAGAAAAAAAGGTCACTGGAAAAGAACTCACCAGACAAAAAGCTCAACCAAAAAAAGCCCGCCCGTTTTTTACAGACCCCGACAAAAGCTCACCTATTTTTATTTTCTAGGCTTCCCGGGCGGAACACACGCTGGGCTAAAGTGCGGACACGATGAATATTGCACCATTTTTAGCAGGGTGTCGAACCGGTCATTATTTCGGTTCGGTTCGGGTTCGGGTTCAGTAGCATTGTATTTCGTTCCGGTTCGGTTCCGGTTTGGGGTAGCGCACGTTATATCACTCCGGTTACCGGTTTTAATAAGCGCGAACCGGTTCGAACCGATTCCTATCTCGACCTTTGAATATTGACCGAGCACTTCCTGCAGCCTTTTCTGTGCACGAGATACTTGCAACAGACCCATCCCAATACTACTCCCTCTTCAGGCAGATAGAAAAACTCTGCACAGTGATGTGCGCAAAAGACACCATTAATGTGGCAAGGCTATTACTTGTATGTTACTCTTCTTAAGTGAGCTAAATATAAGCGATCGGCTTTCATTTTTATGGTGTCTTTTGCACACGCAGCTGTGCAGTATTTCAAACTCTGCCAGAAGAGGGCGTATTTTCGGGATGGGTCTATAGACCTTGGCAAAAAGAGCTCTCTGGCCGCCGCTATTTTGCGAATCGAGCGACACCTATCAGCCAGAAATTTCTGCCACCCGCCTGAGCTGTGGAAACGCGGTCAGCGTGACTCCCCACCTGCATTGTGCATTCGGAGCTCGCCGGCTTTTCATGAAAGTTTTTACTCTATTTGCCTGTTTGGTATGCTTACCCATTGTGTGTTATCTTC
The DNA here is from genome assembly GCA_037355805.1 of Ixodes ricinus. Classification (NCBI taxonomy): domain Eukaryota; kingdom Metazoa; phylum Arthropoda; class Arachnida; order Ixodida; family Ixodidae; genus Ixodes; species Ixodes ricinus. Next base: position 33,537 of record JAZHYW010024243.1, read on the forward strand.
CACTGTGAGAACAAGGGAATACCAGGGCTCGTAGCCTGCTCAACCTTCGCAGGAAACGAACGAAGAAAGCGAACGTCAAGCAGACCGCGACGCGGGCAGTTCGACGTTCTTGGAGGATTATTTCCGTTGAGATAATCTCCAAAAAGCCCTCCCGGCTATGTTTCGGGTCTTCGCGAAAAATAGCTGATAGGGTCGAGTCCGCGGTATGGCGACGGGATAGACACGTTCGTTCATTTGCTTTGAAGCTGTGCGAAAGAGCACCTTTCTTCTACATGTGCCCCAAAACACGCCGGATTCCGTCCGATAGTCGTGAAGTGACTATCGTCGACACTGTAAATTGGAAGTGTATGGTGCCGTAGAAAGATCAGCATAAAATGAAACAAACATTCCAGTTGCATTTGTTCTGTCGCGCACGGAGTCACCAAAACAAGTTTGATTTCTTTGTTTTTGTTACCAAAAATAGTACAATGCATTCTTAAAAACCCCGAGAAATTCTATTCGCCATAGAACACAAAATAAAAAATAGAACGCGGCAATTTAGCCTCCACCAGCGTCCGGAAGTGCGCCTACGCAGGCTGCCACAGCCCACTGACTAGAAAACCTAGAGCCCAGCGCAGTCGGGCAACACTGGCTACCCTCTCAAAACCAGGGACGCGCGCTGTAAATCGCTTCGTTCGAGACTGCCGCTGGAAAGGTCTACAGATCTTTCCAAAAGGAGCTTGTGGCCGGTGCCATCTTTAGTGTTTGGTTTCCGAAGAGAAAAACACGCACGTTCTGGGCTGTGAAGATCACACGCTTGGCTGTGATTTTGTAAACAGTAAAAAGGTCTTTAGCTAGATTGCTTGCCTTCCATATGTTTTGATTTGTTTTGCTCTGCACACACGTGTTTTTTATACATGCTACCTGTTTTCGGCACCCAGTAAGAGGTCACAGCTATGCCCTAGAGTGGCTGACAGGGGAACGAGAGGAAACAAATGTGCCGTAAAACACAAAAAACAGGGACGTCGAGTGCGCAGTTGGGGTAGTTTATTGAATCCCGTTAAGCTGTGGTCGTTTATACATCGACTAAACTAGCCGATGTGTCAATGACTGGGCACGTGAACACGCACGTATACTGAAATGTGACTACATCTTGCTAGCGCTTCGGGTTCCGGCGGAAAAAAGCTGTTCTAAAGATCCCGTGGCGTTGCTTTGTCTCGTCACTTTGACTTTTATCGCAAACAACGCTCTACGACCCGGTTTGAGGGATTTAGACCAGGTCATTTGTACCTGTCAGCCACCGAACAAAGTTCCGGTAATGCCACCACAGCGAACGACGTTTCTCGAATGCTCAGTTGTTTCGGTTTTTTACGGTTTTACTTTTTACGGTTTCGGTTACCGGTTACACGTTCTTAAAAACCGGTTTATTTCGGTTTTTCCAATAATTTGTTTAATTGAAATGCTAGACAGCCGTTTTATGATTAAACGGTTTAAAGTAGTCCCGGATATCCAACAACGTGAAATTCAAGGAACTTAGAAACATCTTAATACTTCTAAATGGTCAAGTGGTTGCATACGTTTCTAGCTCCAACGCTTGTTCACTAGATTTACATTATATAGTTTGATACCTAGCATGCATGTTACTTCCGCTACTTGGGGTTTGATTGATTGATTGATTGATTAGGGTTTTATGGCGCAAAAGCATCTTAGGCTATGATGCGCCAGATACAGACTATTGCAGAGAAGGTTTCAGAGGGGAAAGAGCTTTAGTAGCTGTGATGGATTAAAACTATGTATATGACTTGTAAATAGTGATGGAGATGAAGTTGAATATAAAATTATAGCCGGTGTAAAAGACCGATAGCTCTCAAAAAGTTAAAAACACAACTGTGTGGTACAAGTGGGTCGTTGCCAAGTAGAATACTAAGGTGTAAAGGTGTATGCTCGTTATACAATTGAGAAAAATGTTTCCGACGTTCTCGGTCATACGCTGGGCATTCAAGTAAAATGTGTAAAACTGTTAGAGGACTAAAACAGTTCTCACACTCTGGGGCCTCTTCCCTGCGCAGGAGGTGGCCATGAGTAAGGTGTGTATGACCTATCCTCAGTCGACACAAGACAACCTCATAGAAACGTTCACGGTGTCGAGCACTCTCCCACTCACTGATCAATGGTTTTACAGAATGGAGCTTGTTATTAACTTCTTCATTCCATTCTTGCTGCCACTTCCTTCTAATACAATGCTTTAAAAGTGTGCTATAATCTTTGTATGGAATGTCATGCAGGTCCACTTCTTGCTCACCAGCAGAACTTGCAGCAAGGTCTGCTTCTTCATTTCCGGGTATACCAACATGGCTAGGAACCCAACATAAAATTATTTTAATATTCTTTCTTGAAGCATCAATAATTTTATTCTGTAACTCCATGATTATTGGGTTCTTTGAAGTCTTTAATGATGAGAGTGAACGCAGAGAACTCAGTGAATCAGTGTACACGACTGACTGCTTGCTCTTTGTTTTTACAATGTGATCAACTGCAAGACGGAGACCACATAACTCTGCTGTTAAAATAGTGGCTGTACACGCAATCCGTTTTACACAACGAACAGAGGGGCCGATCATAGCACATCCAACAAACGATTCTGTCTTAGTACCATCCGTGTAGTATGAGTTGTGTCCAGAATACCTACTCTGAAGCTCAAAAAATTCCTGTTTTATATATTCTGGTGGAGTTTCTTTCTTTTTAATTTTCGTTAGTGAGAGGTCACAGGAAATGAGGCAGTGGTCCCACGGAGCTATTGCTTGTGGAACAGGAGTGACGGGCATTGTACTACTCAGTCCAATTGAATCTGCTTTGGATGCATTTCTCATACTAAAAGGCGGTATTACAGAGGGCTTGTTGTCAAAAGTATGTTTATATCTCATTTCTTCAACAGCTTCTCGAGAAGGGTGCAAGGGAACCGAACGAATTCTAAGCGAATACATAAACCCTAAAGCAAACCTCCGCTTCTCCAGAGAACATTCATTTGACTCTACGTAAAGGCTGGGAATAGGCGACGTGCGAAATGCACCTGTAGACAGCCGCAGTCCCTGGTGATGAATAGAGTCAAGCATTCGTAGGGCTGAAGGCCTTGCCGATCCATACACACTACTACCATAATCGAGGCGCGAGCGAATCACCGATCCGTAAATTCGGAGGAGGCAGAGGCGATCAGAGCCCCAGGAGGTGTGCGAAAGCACCTTAAGGATGCTTAGTGCTTTTTGGCATTTTAATTTGAGATATCTGATATGCGAAAGAAAGGTCAATTTACTGTCAAGAATAAGCCCTAGGAATTTATGTTCAGGTTTTGTTGGAATTGAAGCGGATCGCATGGTCAACGAGGGCTGCACAGAAGTTCCCCGTAGGCGAGAAAAACAAACAGACACTGTTTTTTCAGGTGAAAAGCTGAAGCCGTTCTGGTCTGCCCACTTGAGCAAATTGTTAATTGCTAATTGGACCCTACGTTCGCACAAAGCAAGGTTACAGGATGAGACGGATATCTGAAGGTCGTCAACATAGAGTGAATACTGTACAGATGGTGGAATGGCCCGAGCTATTGAGTTCATTTTAACTATAAAAAGGGTTACACTCAAAACGCCTCCCTGAGGGACGCCATTTTCCTGGCAGAACTCTCTAGAGTAAGTAGTGCCCAATTTAACACGGAAGGTACGCATCCCCAGATAGCTCTTGACGAATGCTAGCATTCTACCACGAATGCCAAAACTATACAGGTCTTGCAGGATGCCATGACGCCATGCCGTGTCGTACGCCTTTTCCAAGTCAAAGAAAACAGACAGGCAGTACTGCTTATTTACAAAGGCCTCACGAATAGTAGTCTCCAGACGAACCAAATGATCTATTGTAGACCGTGACGAACGAAACCCACACTGGTATTTGTCAAGGATATTTTCTTTTTCCAAAAAATACATGAGTCTTTTGTTAAGCACTCTCTCCAGAGTCTTACTAAGACAGCTTGTTAGCGCTATTGGGCGATAACTGGTCGCGCACGATGCATCTTTTCCAGGCTTTAGCAAAGGGATAACAGTGGCCACTCTCCATGAGGATGGAAATGTGCTCTCTTGCCAAATGCGATTGAACAAATACAGGACTATGTCAAGTGTAGAGGGGTGGAGATGTGTAAGCATGTAATAATGAATTCCATCTGGTCCGGCAGCCGTAGGTTTGACTTCATGCAGCACCCGTTCCAGCTCACTCAGCGTAAGGAGCGAGTTGTAAGCTTCTCGAGCACCACCGGATGTTCGAACAGACTGCAGCTCTGCCTGAGTCTTGTGTTTCAGAAAAGCAGCTGAAGAGTGCTCGGAACTAGAAACACGTTGAAAGTGTTCCCCAAGGAGATCTGCCTGCTGTTCAAGGCTCTCGGGGCACAGTCCATTTGCAGAAAGAAGCGGTACTGAGAAAGCACGGTAGTTTCCATTGACTTTATGAATTTTGTCCCACACTTCTTTGCTAGTGGCAGTGCTGTTAATCGAGGATGCATATTTTTGGAAGCTTCGACGTTTAGACTGGCGGCGTATGTATCTCGCACGAGCCTTCATTTGTTTAAATTTGATCAGGTTAGTTTGCGTTGGGTAACGTCTGAAAATCCCCCAGGCTCTGTTTTGCTTTCTTTTCGATTTGTCACAGTCGGCATTCCACCATGGTTTAGGACGATGGGGTAGGTGAGACGAGGTCATGGGGATAGCTATCATTGCAGCATGAAGAATGTGACTACTAAGCAGACTGGTGATTTGATTGACAGACAGATTGTCAAATGATGTGCAAGCAAGCTGAGTAGCCTCACTAAAAGTACCCCAGTTTGCCTCTTCGAACTTCCAACGGGGTGTTCGTGTGGGTAGTGTAGCGGGTGGATTGATGCGGTTTAAAATTATGGGGAAATGGTCGCTTCCATATGGGTTGGGATCAACGGCCCATGAAAAAGGGGGAATAATGTTGGGTCGCTTAGTGACAGATCAATGGATGTGAACGAACGAGTTGGAACGCTGAAATATGTAGGCTCTAGTTTGTTTAACAGGCATAAAGCAGTAGAAGAAAGAAAACACTCAATCATCGAGCCACGTGTGTCACGTCGTTCACTGCCCCACATAGGGTTATGCGCATTGAAATCTCCTAGGATTAGAGCTGGTTGGGGGAGTTCGTCATAAAGAGATTCTAGCTCTCTGCGAGATAAGGTGTAGCTTGGAGGAATATACACAGAACAAACAGTTATCAGTCGATCAGACAAGATGCGAACTGCCACAGCCTCTAATGTGGTATTAAGTGGTACCTCGACACAAGGGGTAGACTTTGCAACAATTATAGCTACACCACCAGAGGTGTGGGATGAATGGAGACGGTCCTTACGAAAAACCTGGAAGCGCGTTAGGATGTTAGTATGATTATTGTTCAGATGAGTCTCCTGAAGGCAAAACGCTAGTGGGTGATGAAGATCTAGTAGAGAGTAAACGTCGTCATAGTTCCGGAGCAAGCCTCTGCAGTTCCACTGGAGAACTGTTTCTGCCATCTTACCAACAGGAAAAAAAATAATATATATATATATATCTTAAGAGTATATGTTTAACTAGACCTTGAAATCTATTTTGATGCGGGGAGCATTTTCTTTTTAGCCGTATCTTTCGGCCTGCCGGTGGTACCTCCGGAGGCCGAAGGTAGGGACTCTGAACTTGAGTGGAGTCTGTCCTCGTCGGACTTCGACCCACTCTCGTCCATTGGTTCACCGGGGGTTGCCGCAGGCTGATCCTTACGGGCCTGCGACCCCGACGGCTCACCGAGTTTCCGGGCGCCTTCAGAGGTGCGAGGAGGAATTCCCCGACCTCGAGGCTGCTGGGTTTTAGCGGGCACAGGGGGTCCACACCTCTGCGCTTGGGTGGACCCTGACGGACCAGGATCCTCCCTGCGGTCAGTGAGGGGAGTGGCTTGTACCACTCCAGGTGAGGTTGAGGGGGACTTGGGGAGGACACACAGGTCGTCCGTCGACGTCTGTGTTCCTGCTGACACCGTTGACCGCGCAAGTCCCCTGCGCGCGGCCTCGGCGAACGAACCTTGAGATAAAAATGAGTGTCGTTTTCTTGCTTCTGTGTAGGAGATATTGTCTTTGACTTTTAGGGAAATAATTTCTTTCTCTCTTTTCCACACAGGGCAGCTGCGAGAGTATGCCGGGTGAGGTCCCTGACAGTTGACACAAACCGTATTGTTGTTACCACAGTTATCGGTGGGGTGGTCGGTACTTGCACACTTGGCACAGGTAGCCTTTCCCCTGCAAGAGGCCGTTCCGTGTCCAAAGCGTTGGCAACGGAAGCAACGCCTTGGATTTGGGATGTAGGGCCGAACCCTACAGTTTAAATACCCGGCCTTGACTGTTTGAGGAAGCGTAGTCGAGTCGAAGGTTAGTACTAAATGTTTTGTGTGTCGCTCTTCACCATCACGCCGGAGGGTGATACGTCGCACAGAAACGACACCCTGACCTGAAAGTCCCTCAACGATCTCGTCGGTGGGAATTTCGAGAAGGTCATCTTCGGAGATGACGCCCTGCGTGTTGTTGAGTGAACGGTGTGGGGTCACAGATACTTTGTATTCCCTTACTTCGTTGATAGCCAGAAGTGCCGTACTCTGCTTCGCAGTAGTGACTTCCACAAGCAGGTCGCCAGAGGGAAGTTTTTTCGCTTTGAAGTCTTTTCCTATCACATTCTCTAGGGTCTTTGCAACCAAAAAAGGTGAAAGTTTTGAGAGTGGTTGGTTGTCGTTCTCAGAGTGCATTACCAGAAACTTTGGGAAGGTAATAACTGGCATTGTGGGGCTTGCTTTTTTTGATGTTTCTTCGGTCCGAACCCTTTTCGAGGGCCGATCTAGAAAAGATTTAGCTTTGGAACCCATATGAATGGGAGAAAAATTCAGCACCCGTGGTGTGCCACCCACCACCGAGCCCAACATAGGGAATGGTCAACAGCCCATAACAAATAGGGCTTTGCTGGTACCGTTGAGCCATTAGCACTTGCCCGGGTGCTATACCCAAGCGTGGTTAGAATTTAGACTATTCATTACCACACAAGGTTGGCCCTTGCCGCCAAAGGAGATGAAAAGGGCGTAAGGAAGGTGGGATGAAGAAAAGGGAGAGATTTAGAAGTAAAAGAAGAGAGGGGATAGTAGGAGAAAAGGCGACTGACTGGATCATCCTGGCCGGGCCTTACCAGGACACCCGTCTACAGGAAGCAGGGGCCAAAGTGGTGTGTTGCCTCGCCCGGGGGGCCCCGAAGGGTCCAAACCTACCCCGGGCTCGGCTCAACCACCAGGATGCCCTTTTCCCTGGACACGGGCTCGCCACGCACAGCCAGACGTGGGTGGGTCTTACCCACTTTTTACTCAGGGTCCGTAATGTAGCCAATGTGGCTGGGGTCCGTGGTGTCGCTACTCACCAAGCACCTAGCACCTAAGGCGCAGGCGCCCCTGCGGGCGTTACTTGGGGATCATCGCATTTTATATAATAAAAATTAAAATAAATATCCCCACTTTGTTGCTTTGGCAGCATTTGTAAACAACCTTAAGAAAGTTTCTACTGGGTTCTGGAAGAACCATTGGCACCTTCTCGTCGGTATGGTTTATTTCAAATTAATACATGCAGACGAGTCTTCGCCCACACTGAAGAAAGGAGCCAAGCACTGGCCATCCTCTAGTAAAATACTGCTAAGTGCAATAAAGTAATAAAATTGAGAGCTGGGCTAGTCGGTGAAAGTCAATCATAGTAAAAATGCAATAGCCCAAAAGATGGAAGACTAAGCAGCTGAGCGAATAACACAGTAACAAAACAGAAAGCTGTAAAAATATGTCATGTGTTGCTCGTTCCTTTACCTAGTCTTCGTTGTTGTGCCATGTTAGACCTACGTCATGTTTGCTATTTCCAAGCAAGTGCCTAAGGTAATCGAAGCGCACGTTTCTCGCAGGCTGATTCTGTGACGCTAGAAAAATGGCGCATTTAAATATAAAAAAAATAAAAAAGGTGCGAACGCAAAAAATATAAAATAAAGTGAGGACGTACCTTATATATATATATATATATATATATATAATATATATATATATATATATATATATATATATATATATATATATATATATATATATATATATATATATATTCGAAAATATGCAGATGAATGAAGAGTACTTCGAATCAATGTTTTACGAAACCGCCGAAAGCCAAAATAAACGGCAGAGCCAGGATTTGAACTTTGGGCTTCCCAATGTCCGGTCGAGTGTGCTTATATTATATTATATTATATGTATATTATACAGGCCACGGGCTACTTGCCATTTGACATTTTTCTTTATGGCTCTGGGTTTTTCTTCTACGTACCCTGTTTGACAGAGTTTCAGACCAAATTCCTCTTTCACCCAATTGACTTCCTTTTCTTCTGCGTGTTAGGTTGACTTTGCCGCACTGCCCACCGCTCCACCTTCTCCCGCTACCCGACAGCGCATGGGCAGATGACTCCGGAGTCGGTTTTGGAGTACTTGTTGGGGACTGTGCGCAGGCAATCATCGCCCCTCTGCCGAGACCAATATACCTCTGGAAAGGACTCGCCGTGTTCTGGTGCGCGTGCATTGGCGAGAAAGGGACAATTCTACACACGGACAACACATCTTTGGCTCTAGCGGTGCACCGCGGCCATGGACGAGCTTTGCCTTGGGCTATTGCCAGTGCCATCTCTCTTCTTTTAGAGCGCAGCTCTTAGGCGCCCGTTTCCGGCTTGAGCGGCGTCGCCGTCGGCGTAACTGCGCGGTGCATGGTGGGTAAATTTCCCCGCTAAACTTAGCGAAAAATTTTCCTCGCTCAATTTTAGGGCAAAATTTTCCCGCTAAATCTTTCCCGCTAGTTCTAGCGGAAAATTTTTCTTGTTAAATTTAGCGGAAAACTTTCCCCGCTAAATTTAGCGGAAAATTTTCTCCGCCCCCACCCCTCAAGGTCAGCGTGACCCCCAGGCCACGTGACCCCCAGGTCACGTGACCCCCCCCCCCATGCCTTCCCCTCCTCCTCAAGAGCTGCGCTCTTATTCGGCGTTACAGGGAGTTGTAAACGGCATTAATTTTTTCTTAATAAAGATATGTGAATAAAATGGGTACCCTCGGTCATGAGCCCCGCCGACCTGCCGTTGCGCGCTTCACACGCGATGGCGAGCCGGCGGGCCACACACACACACACCTTTCTCGCCCGCTCACGGGATGACACGGAACAAGGCAGCAAGTTTAACTCAAGGCCAGTATGGATACAGCATCACCGTTTTTGACGTTTGGCAATGCAAAACCAGAGACGTAACAAAAACCGCTAAAGTTACAAACTTACTATCAGTCTGAAAGAGTTTCGCGTTAAAATTACTGTCTTTCTTAATCGAGAAAAACAACAAAAGCATAAGATTTTATTTCCGAGCGTGAGTGTCGGCTTCTCGGGCAGGTTGTCGAACCGAACCCACGCAAAACCGAAAACAAGACAAATACCGTTTATTTTTTAATAATTCGGAACGGATCGAAACCAAAACGCATTCTCATATCATGGTGGCGGGTGTTTCGGTGACAACCTCGCTACAGTTAAATCAGAGCTCTGAAGAAGCTTTTGAAAAATTATTGTTGCGTTAAACGACGTTGTGTTAAAAAAAAGACTATTAAATGACGGAAATAAAAAGATTCACACGTCTTCGCCAACAGGAATCCAATGTCTTCCTGTTTGTAAGTCGTGAGCAGGTGAAACTTAGAGGCCCTACTTATAAAACTGGGTATTGGACAGAAGTGTTCCGGCGACCGATTCACCGGGTAATCGAGCACTTGCCCTATTTGAAATCGAGCACGTGCTCTTTTTGCAAGCAAGCACTTAATCTTTTTGACACCCACACACACAAAAAAGGTTATTTAGACAGCGTTATTGCTTTACGCGAGTCTCACAAGTTTAACCTGCTTCATTTTTTCCTCCCTTAGTTTTTGATTTCAGCGAATGTCTACTTCCTTCACTGCATAATTACGCCTATATTTTTTGGTTCATGATTGGCTTCTCGATGTTCTCGTCAACAAATATTATATTTTATTGACGAGTCACTGGCAGTTCGGTAGTAATTCGAAAAGATTAAACGCGCGGAACGGTTCTGGACCAGGGGCGGATGCAGGAATTTCCTGAGGGGGAGTCAGGTGTTGGTCAGCGTACATTATATTTAGGAACCCCTCCCCTCTCGTTCGTTTTACGCCCTAAATTTAACACATGCAGAAATCAAGAGGGGGTCAGGACATCCGGACCCCCTTCTAAATTTGTCCCTGTTCTGGACGGCTTCTATTTGTAAAACAAGAGAGTTAATATTAGGATCTCAGATTGATGATGCGTATTCAAGCTTTGATCGAATTAATGATTTATAAAGCAGAACATTTAGGTTGGTTGGGGCTACAAAGAGTTTCGCCGTAGATAACCGAGTGAACGGGTAGCGTTACTTGTGATGTGGACCACGTGATTTTACCATGAAAGGTTATCAGAAATCGTAATGCCTAGATACTTGTAGGAGGAAACCTGCATTAAGGAAACATTGTTAAGTAAGTAGTCAAATGGTAACATGATTAGAAGGACGTGAAGTTCTCATCGACTTTCATTTTGTAGCGTTAATTTTTATTAGCCAGGTACCACATCAATATGAAATATTGTCTAGGTCGGAGATCATCAGAATCCAGAATTTGGCGATAAATAACACAATCGTCAGCAACAACTTTGTTAGATGAAGAAATTCAGTTAGGTAGGTCGTTAATATAAACAAGAAAAAGCAAGGTCCCAAGCACTCACTTCTGCGGGACACTGGACGTTACGGGGCAGTGAGGCGAGTTATAATCGTTGGAAGTTACAAAGTGCGTGCAATTAGACAAAAAGCATTCTATCCATTTTAAAATATTAGGATCAAGGTTAAGCTTACTTGGTTTATCGAGGAGCAGACTATGAGAGACAGTGTCGAATGCTTTAAAAAGTCCATGAAAATGCAGCCAACCGTGATGAAACAATTAAAAGAAAAAGAATAAGTCGTTAGTAAAGGCAAGTAGTTGAGTCTCAGACGAGTAATATTTACTTAAGCAGTGTTTGGATGAATACTGAAAAAAGAATTAGTTTCACGGAGTGACACAATGTGATAGTGAATTACATGCTCTATGAGTTTGCACATTATGCTTGTTAGTGAAATGGGTCTATAATTATTGGGAAAGTGGGTGTTACCCGACTTGTGCAGAGGAACCACCTTCCAGTCGTTCGGGAGCGTACAGGATTTCAGTGACTGTGCAAAATTTCTTTGACAATATTATAAAAAAACACACTTCGGTGTTCTTCAAAAACTTGGCATCAATGCCGTCATCACCTGGAGAAGAGGCAAGCTTCATATTTTTGAATAGTTTACATATGCCTGTCCACTCACTCACCATTGGATCCATCGGGAATAAATCATGAGCCGGAATATCGGGAAGCACAGCCGGTTAAAATGCTAACAAAGGACAATGAGAATACAGAGCTTAAAACAACACAGCAACTCTCCCTAAGAACAACCAGTTCGCTTTCGGTAGTAAGCTCATTTGGTTCCCTTTCATTTCCGTTCACCACGCGTCAAAACTTGCGTACATTGGTTTCCAGTAGTGATGGGAGGGTTTGATTAAAAAACGTAATTTTGGCAAGGAACAGAGCACACGCGTACTTATCTTCTGCATGAGGATATGCTGTCCATCTATCTGGGATCGTAGATAGCTTGGGCCGCCGGAAAAGACGTATTTTCTTGTTCAGTGACCGTTTCAACGATGGCGTAAAGCAAGGCGACTGTGAGTTTCTAATTTTATGAAGGGGTATGTAGCGATTAGTGAGCTCAGCTTTCGATTTAAACACAAGGCAATTCTCTTCCAGCGTTCGCTCAGAACATTTCAAAAGTTCGTTCAACAAGTGAAACATCTGCGTAAAGTTGGCCAACTGCTCCGCACTCATAGGGACAGGGTTAGATTCGTTGTCGCCACAGAAAAGAAGCGATCGAAAAAAAAAAACACAGATGACGCAGCACAAGACTTCAAGTGGTGTGGGCAGGGCAGCAGCTGTAAAAAGCGGTCATCCGAACGGTAACAATAGTGATTGTCAATATTAAGACGTACCTGAACGAGAAAGAGAAACAACTTGTCAGGCATTTCGGCCGCGCTGTTGCCAACCCACCCACTCAAGCAGTTGTCAAGACAACACCCGTTTATAGTCCTGGACAGCAACGCCGATGTCCCATGTTGTCTCCCGGCATCCCATGAAACCTGGCGGTCGAAAATGGGACTGGACATCGTCGGGTCACGGAAGGGCGGTGTGTACTGCCTCGTCACCGCACAAATTCCGCGTGCACATCTGGTGGTACTCTTGAAGTGAAGATGGTCCCCTGGCGTACCGGTGGATTTTCCATGAGGTAGCAGCAGGAACTGAACGAAACAGAGAAACAACTTGCCAGGCATTTCGGCCGCGCTGCTGCCAACCTGCCCACTCATGAATGAATGGAATCTAGAAGTAAACAACAAGTTGCATACGGTGAAGCACTTACTGAAGGAATGGGAGAGTGCCCGGCATCGCGAACGTTTCTACGAGGTGGTTCTCTGTCGTCTAAGCATTGGCTATACACGACTAACGCACGCGCATCTTCTGCGTGGCGAAGACTCCCCGGAGTGTGAGCATTGCCATTGCCATCTAACCATACATCATATTTTACTTGAACGTAATGCGTATGGCCCAGAACGCCGTAACTATTTTTCGCAGCTATACAAGAAGCATACCCTTCATTACATCTCATGATTTTACTTGGCGACGAACCTCTTATTCCACACTCTTGAGTTTTTAATTTCCTCAAAGCTATCGGCCTTCTACAACGACTGTGATTCTATTTTAGGTCCCCAAATTAATGTTCATATCTTTTACACTTATACACACCTCAAGTTTATAGTCTTATCCTATCATATGCTACTAGAGCTCTTTCTGACTCCCTAACCCTTTTTGTAAATACTTTATGTACCTGGCGCATTATAGCCCTAGGCGCTTTTGTGCCACAAAAATCCAATCCAATTCCATCCCCGCGCTCGGCTGGAGTTGAATGCACGAGGCCGCCTAAATGTTCTTCCAGGCCAAAGTAGATTTTTTGCAGCGTCCTTTTTTTACAATTCCGCAACGCACACTTACCTGGAAATGTTATATTTCTTTGAAAAAGTAATAATTTAAGACGTCTTTCAGAACTTGCGCACGTTTCGTGCATTAAACTAGAAAAAAAGACACGCAAAGATGAAGAAAAGTCAGTCAAAAGTACGCAGGTTGGCGCACTTCCGACTTTTGATGGATGGCGGCAGCTCGTTTACAAAACACAAACCAATGAATAACCTGTATTCTATGAACAATTCAACAAATAATTAATGTGGTCACCATTCTATTCTTTAGCTATGCACGCGATTTCAATCACTATCGGTCACTGAGGATTGCTTAGTGGTAACCGCACACAATCTAGCAAGATAAAGTGGCTATTCTATTGAATTGTCGTGATGGCATATGTACCTCTCAAAAAAAAAAAAGAAGAAAAGAACTCTATATATTTTATTGAAAGTCAATGTGACCGCGTGTACAATCCATCTTGCGTCATTTTTGCCGCGTGTCTTATCTCTAGCCCTTTGGAACGTGTTATGGCTGCACAAAGTTTTATCTGCAGGACGACGATCTGCCTTCCCACTTACGTATGCAAAGACAGCCTTGAAGAGGAGACGTGCAGTCTGATGCGCCATCACTGCCCTTGCTAAAAAAATTACTGCATAGGATTTTAACTGGCTTAGGTGCTGTTGTTGAAAAAACCACCACTTAAATTGCAAAATAGTGAACCGGCTCGTGGCAGAGGTGTGTGTCCGAAACTTTGTAGGGGAACGGAACTCTTGCATCGGTTGAGGAATTCTACCACTGGAGTGCGTCGCCAAATACTCCTAGTAATTTAAGCTTTATTGATAGAGCCATGGTTTACCGTAAGGTGTTGCCTCAGAAAAGGGAAAGAACGCCCGTATCGCCCTCACCTTTTACACTGAATCGCCTTCCGCGATGATTTACCAATGTATTCCAAATCTGTAAACAGCTTTTAATGAGCGGCATGATTAAACATAAACACAACCCCAAAAGGTACGGGCGCAAACGAGCTGGTGGTGGTTAAACATTTCGACAAAAACCCCGAGACTGGGACAATAAGGGACGGACAAACACAAAGTCTCAAGGACTTTGTGTTTGTCCGTCTCTTATTGTCCCAGTCTCGGGGGTTTTGTCGAAATGTTGAAACACAACCCCAATTCGTTACAGCATTACGCTTTCAACATGGTTGTCACCGGTAACGTGCCTCGTAAATGATCCAGGCGTCAGAAAAATCAAAAACTAAAATTTCTAAAATATTTTTGAATTTTTTATATATATATTTACAATTGAAGATACAATGCCCTAGCTTACCTAAGAGAACTACGGCTCCTGAAATTTTAATTGTCCGAGGGAGGAGTTGACGAGTTTCCTTATAAGTCAAGACCATTTCTGTGAGTATCGATGTTCGCCAGAGTCTGTTTTATTGTACTGAGTGAACTTTTATGCAAAAACAGAGGGGACGAACACGAAGGGGTGGACAGGGACAAGCGCTTCTCCTTGTCCACTCCTCATATGAGCGAAGAGGACGATAAAGGATTGAGTGAATGAAATAGACAAGTCTCTTTCATTGTCTCACTCCCCTATCGTCCTCCTCTCTCAGAAGAGATGGCGCACGAGAAGGCCCCCTGAATGGTATAAGACCTGATTACCCACGTATCTGCTCCACATTTTCACAATGGAAGCCGTCGTGGAGGAGAAAGAGGTCAGATCGAAGACTCAAGATCTGGACATTCCTGACGTTCACTTAGGACAGTATTTCCGGTCTATCTGCGAAAGGTTCAAGGACCGGACAGCACTGGTTGGTGGTACACTTTCAATTCTTCAAGAAACGGCACTTTTACCGGCTATTTTTTTTATGGAGTTAATTGAATTTACGGGCGTGGCACGCCACACGGGATATCTATGCAGTCTCGACCTCTGGTACAGTTTCTTCACTTAATTACCTTAAAGACCCTCGTTAGGGAGTATTACATAAGAGGTGAGCTGTACAGATAAACAATTTAAAAAAGTGCAACATTAATTAACTAAGATAGATTAATGGTGACACTTTCTACGAAGCTTGATGGGCTGGTGATGGCAGCGATGTTGTTTGAAAGGTCGTTCCAGTCTTTGGCTGCGTGGGAAAAAAGTGAGGCAGAAAAGGTGACAGTGCGGGACCGCGGTCGGGCGACCTGGAGGAGATGACCGGTGCGCTCGGGTACGGTGTAATGTGTAGAAGATATTGTGAAAGAGAGAGAGGCTGGATATGCGGCGACGACAAGAAAGGTCAGCAAATATGATTCAGCTTTTAGGGACGAAACACTGACATCGTGCGAGTACAAAGCATGCATTAATCTTGTGGCGCGATTTTTAAAGTGCGTCGATGTCGTTGATAAGACACACTAGGCGTGAACTCTAGATTGCCGGGTGATGCGTTTTTATGTTCTCTTACAGTCTGAGAATGGCGTGGCGACTTGTTCGAGCGCTCGGCCTCCAGAACGCGATCGTTGCCCTTAGCCGTGTTTTGGCTGAACGTGCACACCAGGGGTTCACGGGACGCCGAAGCGTCGTCGAATGTAGCAAGCTCGCGCCGGAGGCTGAAGCTCCTCCCTGCCCTTTTCATTCTGTCGGTGACTAGACGTAATATTTTTAGCGAGTGGGATTTTCGCGTCTGCAACAACTCTCACAGAGCTCGGCGAAACTCCTCATACATAATTTCTCCCCGGCACATGACAAGAACAAGTTCACCCGCGCAGGGAGTTAACCTAGTTAATATCTAGCCTGACTTTATGCCTGAGCCCTATAACTCAATGTGGTCACGGAAACCAAGTGTTTCACTTCACAGTCTTACTGTCCCGGTACACAGGCTGTGTTTCCGAGACAAAGCTCCGTCGTTTTTCTTTGCATCGGGCCACACTGGGGGTTGGAAGTAATACTTTTTTCGCGGACTCCTCGTGGATGTTGGAGTGACAGCTGAGACTCTCTGCAGATTGACGGGATTACAGACGAACGCTGGAGCTATGCCCAGCTTCTCGAGCTTTCGTCCCGGGTGGCAGCGGGTCTCCAGAAGTTGGGCTTCAGGCCGGGTCAACTGGCCGGCCTGCACTGCGACGCCACTCCGGACATTGTATTCGCCTTCTACGGGACCGTCCTGACTGGCGGCAGTATGGTTTTCGCCAAGTCGAGTCTTACGGAAAGTGAGTACAGTGTTTTTCGGATCCGCCGACTACACGTGTTTAAGGTGGATTTATCCAATCGTCACTCAGTGGGCAGATTTCGCTAAACAAGCCGGAGTTTAAAAAAATTGAACTAGGGTATTGATTCTTTTTGAGGTTCATTGTGAATACGCAATAAAGGTCGTACCCCTTAGATTTTCCCCTGAAAGCGCTGAATATTTTTAATAAAATCCAGAATTATGACCATTTTGACTGTTTCGAGCGCATTTTGAGCAATGAAATTTAAATTACTCAAAATATAAAAGCGACAAAACGAGTAGTAGTACGAAGTAGAAGTTTTTTCTTATATTAAGGTTGAGACCCTGAAGGAAGACTTACTGTCTTATTTGCGAAATGGTGTAAATACATTTTACAGTGCTGTTTTCGCTAGCTTTTGTTTGAATAGGTTCGACGAGATGGCGACACCAGTACCGTATTCCCCATGCGTTAGCACTTGATATTGTTGCTGTTTTGGACGAGCCCGCACGGACGGCAACTCGCGGCCCGATTTTTTTGCTTGACATCGCCGAGATCAGTTTTGACGTTTTGCCGGAGAACGGTCTGTGTGAGATTTGTGTCTGCTGCACCACAAAAAAAGTAGGACCAATGAGAGGCGAAGCATGTATGGCGCAGTGATGCCATTACGACGTGTTCTGTCTCGCCGCCGCGCGACGATGATCTGCTGATTCAATGGCCTGCATGTTGGCCACTTTCACACCGAGCGTAGACTTGGATTGGGCGTCATTTAGCCGCTGTCGCGTCTCCAGGTTGCCGACCCTTCTTCTGACTTCTGCCTCCCAGGCCGTAGCTGTCGACGATTCTATGGGCTCAGCAAAGAAGCCGAACTTCCGTTCTAGCTGGTAGAGGCGTTTTTTCCATCGGCTCTACAGCCAAGTCACGTGGGTGTACCTGAACAGCCTCTTCGCCCACCCGCAATCATCCATATGTCGAAGACGTCCGTCGTAACCGATTTTACTCGTCACTTCTCTCGCAAACAAAGACCAACCCAGGTCTCTCTGAATGGCCCCATTTGCTACGGTCCCATGGCAGCCCAGCTCTTGTCTTCCAATCTCCCTTTGACTACGTTCCATATGAGCTCGAACGTCTCCTGGAATACACAGCACAACATTGGTAAAAATCAAACCTGGTACCTCCACCGCCTTCCACAACTACCGAGGCACAATGAATCATTTACAACTTCACAAACTGTGTATCATGAGTATGCCTGTTCCTCGGATGGCTGCTTGACGGAGGTGAGCATGGTGTTCTTGCAGGTAGTCTTCTGTGTCCTATGTCAATCTGCTGTAATTTATTTAGCAGCTCAGCATGTGGTACACTGTTGCATGCCATGGCGACGTCCAGGAAGCAAATTATTGGTGTCCTATTTTTTTCCGGGCCACCCCAGTATCTTGAGTTAGTGTAAACAGGTGCTCTTCCAGCCGGTGGCCTCGTCGGAAACCTCCTTTGGAGTTCCGTGAGCAAGCCGTTTTTCTCTGTCCATGCGTACATATGCTCCTTCAGAACGTGGACGAGAGTCCGGTACATCGTGCTAGTCACAGTACGAGGTCTGTAATTGCGCAAGTAGCGTTGATCACAGCTTTTTTGGGGGACGAGAATGACTTTGCCGCTACTACAGTCTAGAGGTATGGCATCACTTCCAGATGCAATGTTGTGGAAAATGTCTGCAAGCTGATCCCTAGAAACGTTTCCGAGTGTTTTAAATACGCTTGCCAGTGTCTCGTTAAGTCCATGAGCGGTGTTGTTTTTGATATGAGCCAGTGGACGCATAACTGACACCCCGCCGATGGTTCGACTGTCAATGTCATGTGGAGAACAACCCACGTTTTGACGAGGACATAGATCTTGAAGCGCGGGGCTTCTTCAGAGGCAAATATTCCTCCACCAAGTGTTCTGTAAGACTTTGTCTAAGTCTTTTCGGGCACAGCTCTGTGTTGTCGTTGTCGTTGTCAAAGATGGTTGGTATTTAATTTTTCCCATTGGGAGATCCGAAATAACTTCACAACTTTCTGGGTACATCTCTCCCGCTTGATGACTTTCATTGTGTCAAAATCGGCGTGCGACATCTTTTCTTGGATAAGTTGTTTCGCGGTTTGCTTCTGGGCTTGATACATCTGACACTTTATTGGAACATCGTCGCTTGGTCCCATACGAAGTGCTCTTCTATGTTCTCTGTTCAGCTCCTGTCGTACTCTGATGGCTGCTCGAACCTCGGCGTCCCACCACCGCGTTTTTTGTCTTCGTTCACCTCGGTCCTTCGTCAAGTATTTCCTGATGAGTATCTTCAGTTCTTTCACGTATTCTGCCTAGTCAGCAGCAGCCGCACTCTGTTGCTGTTTTGAATTCCTCAACTACCCTTTGAGCTGCTGCCCTTGTAGAGAGCCTGCAAATGTTTGTCGGGTGAGGCTTTGCTCCTTTTATTTTCCCCATTGCCTTCGATAATGCTGGTTTCATGCGGTTATAATCGCTGCCGATACTGGGTTCGCAATTTTTATCGATGTGAAATTGGACTAAATGTCGAGCCAGGTTATGTGACACTAGAGCGTCCGCAATGCATGTCTTGCTAAAGCGGGCATTCCAGATAGATTGTCATTCACATGACCCTCTTAGATATACTACCCCTAAGGCGAAGTCTTCAGTCATCTGTAACATTAGTCGCCCATTGTCGTCCTCCCATCTATGCAGTTCGTGCAGATGTTCACTTTAATCACCCATGATGAATATTTCTTCCACAGTGACAAGTGCTTTAGCGTCATTCATCAAACAGGTTATCAACTGCCGGTTCTCTCCTCGGCATGCAGTTCCCACAGATAGATATACTATGCACATGGCTACAGGAATACTGAGTATCTCTCACGTTATCCAATTGTGATTCCAGCACTCTTGTGGCTCCTTGTGCCATACAGACGTAATCAGACAGTGTCCCGGAAAAAAAAGCACCATCTATGAAGGAAAAAGCTACAAATAAATCGAGGGCAAATATCCCTTAAAAGTCGACGCTCTACGTTGTGCTGATTACCTAATGGCGCAGAGTACATAAGAAGGTTTTTCAAAAATTATTCATTCTCACTTTGATGTGCTAACTTCATATATTAAATTTAGAGAGGTACAGAAGCAAAGTTTTCGCGCCTATTTCTTTGTGTACACATGGTCTCCTTTATGTGAGCAGCACACAAACACCAGTATTTCGTTCGTAGACGCAAAGAAAACAGCAATTCTAAAACGATTTTTCAATACCACCTCGTAGTTGGGGGCCGAGCTTTGTTGGAAGGCGTCACGTCACGGGCCGACCAGGAACAGCGCCACGCGCGGCGTATCCGATGGAGGCGCGCGGGAACGCGCGGCGCTTGGCACGCCTTCCAGTTCTAGTACACCATACCTCGAGTATTCTCATTTGGCGTGATTGTAACTCGTTGACGATAAAGCTAGCGCCACCTAGTGACGACGATCATAATTACGGTACCATTGGTTGTTTATGGGCCCGCGACGTTGCGAGCGCGACGTCACGGGTAAATATCCCGAGATGCATCGCGCCGTCTCGATGGCCGATTTTGAAGCGCTCGCCAAAATTCTCCGTTGGAACAAAAAGTATAACAGTCCGCAGAAAATACAAGCGCTTGATTATCATTTACGGATATCATGTATCATATTTCATCCGTTTCAAAGTGTTCCGGGGATATTTCAAGTTTAGATTTTGTTCCATTTTGAGCTATTTCGTGCTGACATATTCAGACTGTTGCTGTCGCCATCGGTGTCTTTGCTAGTTACAATTAACGCAGCTTCGTGTAAGCGAACAATGTATATGGAGCTTGACTTTTATGGCATAACACTCTGCTGCATGTGGTTTTCAATTAATTCTTGAGTAAGTGAACAATTGTAAAGTCGTTCAGAAACCGGTCGTGATACTTCAAAAATAAAACATAGAACGTTCGTGCCCATATTTTTTTCCTAAATTAAAGCAGTATCAACCTATACATGTAGTAAAATTTTAGAAACTAATTTTCATCCGTCTTGTTTTATTAGTCAGCATGGAGTGCTATTTGTCGGAGAGCTGATGACATATATTTTGAAGAGTAAAACATAAATACAATGAACATCTTGTGTTGACTATGCATCTGATGTAGGTTGTCTAAGGGAAAACACACTTTTCAGTCTAAAATTCGACATTGCAGACTATACACAACAGTACGTACAATAGTGGAGAAGCTAAGAAACTTTTGTTTGAAAAGCAAACCGACAATACTGCAGGCTTTAGCTTGATGAGAACATATGCACTCGGTCTCTCCATTCTATCACGGGCTCAATTAGCCTCAGCAGTTTCTTGCTTGTCGACACCTCTTCAGCAACCTCCGTCGTGTCATAGGGCTGTTTGGTAGATTCTGTCAAACTTAGTCAACAATGGCTCCTAAAACCCCCGAATTCCTCCATACTTTACACCTGTAGCTAACAGCAACCGAGCTCAATGCGTCGTTCAAGAAAATAAAGGTTGGAAGGATATAAATTACAAAGAAATTGGACAATA
Source organism: Ixodes ricinus (assembly GCA_037355805.1). Lineage (NCBI taxonomy): Eukaryota > Metazoa > Arthropoda > Arachnida > Ixodida > Ixodidae > Ixodes > Ixodes ricinus. Next base: position 54,478 of record JAZHYW010024243.1, read on the forward strand.
TGCTCGGGCAAAACACCTCAGCTTTTAACCTTGCTTACTTTGCTAGTGGTGCCGTGTGTTCATTTAATATAGTCAGCTAAGCAATCCGTCGGGTTTTATTGAATAAAAAATAATAAAGTAACTTCTTAAATGTTAAAGTTACTCAAATTGTTCAATATCGCAAAATTGTGATTATGCAATTGCACATTGGGGGACCGCTATTAGCTAAAATTTGTATTGCCATTGCGACGCTGGAGCATCACGTTTCAATAAAACTGCTTTATTTCAATTATTGTTTTGTTTTCTCTCACCTTGATTATTAACGAGGGACAGATGGCAGAAGTAGTGCAGAGATCAAAAAGAAATATTTTTATAAATAGACGTTTAATATGCCGAAGTTTATTTAGGTCTCGAAGAAAATATTGCCGTTGTGTTTTTTAAAACATGGCGAGAGCTAAGGACTAGCAATCTAGTCAATGATTTATATATTGAGGTTGGATTTCATAACCACAGAGATAATGCCCGTCACGGCGTGATAGAAGGGTCAACATTGGACGGATAAATTGGGTAGGCAATTAGTCAGTCATATTTATTTAGGCTGTTAATTGATAGGCTAATATATTAATGGCGCGATCCAGTTTGTTACCATTTGTTTGCAGTTGCTGAATATGGTTGTTGCTTTTTTGACCTACTTTATAAATTACGTGTCAGAAATTGCAGGCAACCGTCTTTTTTTTAAGATGAAATATACACGAGCTATATTTTATTTCCGGATAAGCTCTTGGCCACCTACCATTATGTAATTATATGAAAATATATACGAGATATTGCTCTGTTACGAATCTCTTTGTTGATTAAATAAAATTCATGAATATTTCAGGAGAACTCACTTATCAGTTCGGAGACAGCCGCCCCAGCCTGGTCTTCTGCGATGAAGCTAATGCAGACAAGACAAAATCCGTCTGTGCAGCCATATCAAGTGTGGAGGTGAGAAAATATTAATTCAACGTGAAAAGCGCGTTAGTGAATGGGATGAAAAAGTAATCCTTCGGGTCTTGGACTTGGAGCAATTAACACGCCAAGCGGACAGCCTAGGAACCATGTAAGTTAACCGCAACCTTTTGGGGGTTCAGAGACTACAACGTTTTATTTTCACACATTCCCTAAAATATGTATTTGCGTATTAAGCGCAAAACGGATGCACTACAACATATTTGACGGGCCAAAAACTTGGCAAATTGTAGGATCTAGGCGATCTTTTTTCAGGCATCTCGCAGTTTATAGCACCGGAAAGGCCAGCCAGGTCCTCGATGGAGAAGAATCGGCGAATGATCAACACTGAAGCAATTTTACGAAACGTTGCTATCTGCCCTTACACACTGAGCGCAGAGATGGCAGTAATGAGATTACTGTAATTAAATTACAGATTAGATTACATCGCAGAGAAAGGGACTTTGTAATTTAAAGACTGTCTTAATAAGTATAGGTTATACTATTTTGCAGACTTTGGTAATCTTCGGTGAGCGAGAAAACATGGTGTCTTTCGCCATGCTCAAGAACACTCCTCTGTGCGAGCTTCAGCCGGTGCCCAGTGGGGATCCAGAGCAGCTCTTGGCACTGATCTACTCGAGTGGCACAACTGGATTTCCAAAAGGCGTTATGCTATCGAGTAGAAATATTGTAGCAAGCGTCTGCCTTCTATGGTGAGTGCTCACGTGTTTTAGCCTTATATGTACCTTAACAGAGTCAAAAACCAACTAATGCAGGTATAATACGTGCTTCATAAATGTATATATATATATATATATATATATATATATATATATATATATATATATATATATATATATGGGTGAGGCAAAGTAGTTTGAGAACAATGGACCGGGAAATGTAATAGTCAGAGATCCGTACGGGAGTCACTAGGCTAAGAGTTTGTTGTATGTATTACGACAGTTTCGCCGAGAGGCTCGGCGAAACCGTCGTAACACAGTAATAAACCTAGTATAGCGACTCCGCGTACGGATCTCTGACTTTATTATATATATATATATATATATATATATATATATATATATATATATATATATAGATATAGTGTTTTACATTTGAGACGACGAGTGCAGTCAGCTTGGCAGGCATGAGTTCGCTTAAAATCCGCCAACCTCATGCACTTCATATTACAGCTGTAAGGAGTGCAATCCCCTGGAATTCGCTGTTGTGACGAAGTCGAAGTGAAGCAGAGGTTTAACATATATTGTCATGTGCAGCCAGCGATTATATCAATATAATGTTGCGTGAGAATTTAAAAATTACTTTAATAATAAAGATGTACAATTACAAGATTTTGTGCTGCGTACGTGCGTCTATTTATATTCTGAACAGCAGGGCTCTATACAGATGCGGTTCAAGTTGCTCTTTCAGAGCTTACTCGGGACTAAAGCACAAAGATGGGCAGAGAAATTGCGGAAGGGGGAATACAGGGACATTAGATTCCGCAGATTAATTTTGACCATCGGTGGATTTCTTGATAGGCAACCAACAGCCTCCGTCAGTTTGCGGGCACCTCGGCCGGGATTCGAACCCGCCAACTGAAAACCCGGAGGCAGCCCTTTTTGTTCGAGCTGCCGAGGCGGTTAAAACTCAAAATCGAACTAAGTAATAATATTAGCACGTTTTAATCATGAACTTTTCGGTGTAACGGATCTCCATGCGAGCTGGCTGTGTTCACTGAGGCGCCGACACCGCGTAAACTTTCATCATAAACGCTCACCCCGAGCTTCATTGAGGGCAACGAGCTTCGGTTGATCGACGGGGGGACGTGTTACGCTAAATAATCCTCATCTGACTTCGTTGCTTTCCCATCTTGCCGAAAACGCAGTGACCCCAGGCATCGGTCATTTGACGCCAACGACATCCTCTTGGGAACTGGACCCCTAACGCACGTGTCAGGGCTCACCGTATTCAACGCCTCGATCGCTGTTGGAGCCTGCATGGTCTTGCTTCCGGGATCCGAGCCTAGCATTACTCTTCCAGCCATTGATAAATACAAGGTGACCACTGAAAAGTCGCCATCTTTATGATTATAACTTCAAGCCTGCGCTTTGATGGTTTGGCAGTTTCTACAAACACCAGATACCACCTATTTCAAAACAATCTTGTTCATTTCACCATTGAGTATATTACATTTGAAATTTGAGATAAACCAATGAGGGTTATGAATGAGAAGTGGCAAGTGACACAGCTCTCTGTTTCGGTAGAATGACGAACACCGGAAATGTGACTGATTCCGCACGGAAAGAGCAGCTACGTTTTCCTTATCACTTAATAGATGGCTACTATCTTTATAGCCATACACGTATTTGAAACAACAATACAGGTTGCAATGAATACTCGTAGCTTGTTGTCTATCTTTCCTACACTTTTTAGCATTTCGACATAAAAAAATATTTTATATCTCGTGTTGTGGGTGAAATTCCCGCTCACAAATGTGGGTAATCATGCTATTCTTTTAGGCGACTGTGATTTCCCAAGTTCCGACGTGCATCCAAAAGCTGGTGAAGAGCCCCCTTTGGAGAAGTATGACGTGAGCAGTGTTCGGGTTCTCTACTTTGGTGGCAGTTCAATGCCATCTGTAGTCGCACGCGCCCTAAGAACCAAGCTAAATATCAAGACCCTACAACAAGGTAACCACACTGTTAGTTCATGAAAGTTTTGCAGTGTTTGTGGCCGTCCCAAATTGTTTGCAGAGCAGATCGAATGTCAAACAAATTGTGATGCATATTGGTTGTATTTTTTCCCGAATCTTGTTATTAAGCATGTGCGAATCACATGCTTAATTGTTCAAGCTGTGCTAATTAAGCTTGTGCGAATCAAACAAATCTAATCATGAAACGAACTACGTACTAGAAATTCTTCGTATATATACAAACGTCTTCGGGGTTTTTGTTCGCTAACTCTGCAAGCTCTTAACATTAAAAGTTATGTTTGAATTTTGTCGTGAATTTGGATCCCAATTATTAACATGATGTTTTAGCACGATTGAACAGGTGCATTTGTCTTGTCCGTTATTTAGCTTAAAAACGAAAGCGTACAAATACCCTGCTTGCTCGTGTTTGTCGGACGGTTGGAAGTGTGTGTGTGTGGGGGGGGGGGAGGCGGTGTTAGTGTAAATGTTACATTACTCCCTTCTTCATCTTCCCTCTCCCTCCTACGGTATGACCAACACGAGCAAGCCCAATGCCATCAACTCCATCAAGTGATATCACACCTGCAATGTGTTTGATGAAGTATCTTAGCCATGCAAGCTTTCCCTGTTGCCTAGTCTGGCTATCGTGATATAGAATAAGTTAAAACTTAGACAATTATACAAAACGTATACAGTGGGAGTGATAAAATATGAAACAGTTAGGATTTACTTCGCAATTATTAATGAAATACAAATAAAAAAGCTTGCCAATTTGTTTTTTTTTCTCTTTTTCTCTCTAATGTCCTCACTAAACGTTCATTCATCCAGAGTCAGTTGTCGCTTGGACGTTTATTGGCTGCTCTGTTCCACTGGGAAGCAAACGTTTACCTTAGAATATTTGATGCTGATATTATTAGGATCCCGAATTAACTGATTCATGCTCGCAATACCGTGCACATTAGCCCACTACTCTATTACGTCTGATTTAAATGACAAGGCAACAACAAAAGAAACACGTGTAAAGTGTACAAACGATCACTTGTCATCGATTTAAATATAGACGAATGTGATGACATTATCAGGCTTATAAAGAGCGAGATGGCTACTCAACATACCGGGCTGAATATCCGTCCTAATAGGCACTGCCTTCATTCGGAGGAAGAGTAACTTAAATAATGCGAAAGCAATTTCTGAAAGCTTGAAAGTGAAATTAAAGCCACCCTTCTCTTTCTTCGCCCGGAAACATTAGCGTTGTTACCAGCGTACTCACTTACAAACCATTCATATCTTTGTACCCAGGGTACGGATTGACCGAAACCTGTGGATCAATATCACTCACCCTTCCAACTCCGAAGACACTGAAAGTATAGGGACACCTCTCGCGATGACACGCATGAAAGTAAGTATACCTGTTATCTTTTTTCCGGTGAGAGAAAGTCACCTCTTTTTTTACCAGGTGGTGGACGTGAACACGGGAATGAAGCTAGGACCCCGTGAGCACGGGGAGATACGCGTAAAGGGACCAACTTGCGTGAGCGGGTACTTCAACAAGCCGGAAGCCACCGCCAAGCTGTATGACTCGGAAGGGTTTCTTCACACTGGTACTGTAATTTTCGTAGTGAGTTGAGTAGCTGTACACATTAAGAAATTTGTTGCGTCTAGTTTTCTACAAAGCCAGGCCTTGGAGGGACCATTTATATTCGTAAAGGTGGACGACGTTTTTGTCATTTGCATGCCCACAAATGATACTGTGTATTGTGTGCCTGTGCTTCGTTGCTTTGAAAATAATTTTACAATCCGGAGATGACGAACTGAAATCCTTACTTCTGTCTGAGGCACAGCGTAAACTGTTCAATCAAACGTTGCGTCTTCTACAGTGCTTCAAAGGCAGGGTTTATAAAACTGCAGGAAGAACAGGCAGGAACAATTATTCAAGTTCAGGAATTAAAGGGCAACTCCGCTCAAACACGAAACAAAGAATAAATTACTGGTATCGCTTTAGTGGCACGAAATGTGATCGCAGCCGAAATATTTCGTCAAAGTGAAGCCGCGTTATCCACTAAACCCATTTTAAAGATGCGACCTGCTACTCTTTAGTGGACGGCAAGCGGGTTATGTTTTAGCCAAGGAACTCTGGCGCAGCACCCTTGTGACGTCATGTCGCGGCCGTGCGGCTGAGGATCATGGTTGCCATTCCTCTAGCAGATAGTTTCGGTTTCGCTGTAGACGTCCGAAACTCAACTTTGAGCCGTGATGTTTATAAAACTACACTGAACATCGACAAAATAAAATATTTTACTTTGTAATTCAGGAACACTGGTTTAGCCAAAAACACTCGCAATCTCAAATTCAAAAATATTGATCTGAGTTGCCCATTAAGGGAGATGCGAACAACGACCATCTATAGACTAAGCGCTATAGTCCTGCAGCTTTAAAAGTTTCGGAAGCTCCGCTGGCGTGGAAAGATAACTATTTTCCGGTCGCGTTTCCGCCGCTTTTGGTTGCGATGACACGCATAGCGCTTTTCACGTTGCTAGCGGACACTAAGCTGGCAGAATTGCATGGGGGATAAGAACTTCGGAAAAAACACAACAAAATCAAGAAAGCTACATGAAAACTATTGTTATCTTTTCTATAGGACAGGGCTAGCTGCATTTTGTTTTCAGTATTACACCTGTTTTTCTTTCTTTTAGACGCTCAGTCACCGGGCGTGAACAGAAGCCGACGCACGCCTGCAAATGACCGTGCCTAGTGCACGATCGAACGCAGCAGGCGCCGCCTTGCGCTCGATGCCAGCATCACGTGGTCGCGCTTACGGGCGCGTTCGCACTCTTTGGCTAAGAAAAACAGGTCAAGAAACCTTTTCAGAAATACGTGGGGCCCCCAACGTCTGCTTTACGCATTCTGACGTTCAAATGGACAGCACGTGAAATTATCCAAGAAGCGAAGACGAAGCTGACTTTGATTTAACAACTCGTGATTTCAGAACGCAGTGAGGGCAGAAGGAAAGCGAAACAGATTATGTGTGATGACCTAATCCGTTGCTTTATTTTTGTGTGTATGTTTTGAGCTACTAATGATAGAAAAGTATAAATCGTGCCACTACCAAAATATACAAAGCGTTCGAGCCTGGACGAACGTACATTCGAACAGCCCCACAATTTCCTTCGTTGCAATGTCTCCCGGGACTTTTCTGAAACGCCTATTGAAGAAGGGCTATTGGTAGTTGAGTCCGGACCTCACAAATCAAACGAAACTTCAGTGGGAGATAAGCTCCACGCTCCAGAGCGTCGAGAACCTTCAGGGTGAGGCTGTATTTCACGCTCCCGTTTTTACAAGATAGAAGACAGGTCTTGTCATATTAACTTAGTTCGCAACTTTCAGCGATGGTGGTACCGCGGTGTGAAAAGCGCTCTTCTTAGCTCCTGGATGACCCTCTGCCGAGCTAAGGTGCTTGCTTACTCTTTTCTTAACGTTGTAGTATCAGGTACGGCTTTTTATCGCTCGCATTTCACAGAATTAGAATTTCGCGTCGCAGGCCCAACCTTTCTACGGCGATCATCTTGATGGCAGCCATTTTGAAAGGAACTAGCGCGTCCGCGTTAGGCCGTGAAAGCTGCAAATAGCTATTGCATATCAGATTCCCCGGGGTTGAAAAAAAGAGCGCTGTATTGAAACGAGCGTTTTCGTCGCTCTTTGATGACACGATACTCCTTGGCTTCCTTTCTGGGGCTGCGACCACGAAATGTCCGCAGGTATTACCGGCGTCGGGCCAACCCAAACTTCACCCCCGGACAGCGGTATTATGAGAAATAAAAACCATTCGCACTCTTTCATGTAATCACCCAAATTCAGGCCACTCGCCAGCGAGGCAAGGTCGAATGGACCCTTTTTCGGTCCTATCTGACGCCGCCGCCGGTCCGCAAAACACCGGATGGCCCCCTCAGACTAATGTTTGGTGAGCAATTGGTCACAGCTTCCTACTCTGAGCTTTTCAAGCGGTTCACCGCGCCTGACAACAAAAAACGCCGCCAAGGCTACAGCTCCCTAGTTGCCCTTCGCTAGTCGACCCACCGGTGTCGCCCTTTTGTGCCCCTTTGTCGGTCCTTCTTGGGCTGTTTCTTGGTGTGGTCGAGTTTTTATTTTAGTTCAGGTCCCAATTGGCTTTTTGGTGAAATTTCCATTTGATCCAAGGGTTTACTTTATTTATGTTGAATGGGATTATTATCGGTTGTGCCTACCCAGACGGTGCCGATCGAGGACCTTATGTTTTGTTATTCTTTTAATTTCCCCACCTTAACAAATGTCCGTGCGATTTGTGCACTTCGTAACTCTATAGCCTGTCATTTTCACAGGCCTCTTTCTACGCTCGTGCAAAACCATTGCGGTAAACAACGCTGCGGCTGACGACAGCGCTGTACCCTCGCTTTGGAATGAGAGGTCGCCGACTCGCCAAGACGGCCGGATGTGGCAGTCGCGTATCGCGTATCACTCCGCGAGAGCCGCGAACGCCAGCAACGCGATCGTTGTCCGTGTCGTCTGCTTCCCATACCTTGGAAACGGATGTTCTAAAACATCGCTCGCTTTATAAAAAAGCGCGATCGTACTGTACCCAGTTAGTACACATAACCTTCAACGATTTTGGAAGCCTTCGGTTTGTTGAATTTTGGACTAGGATCTATATTTTGCCGACGCAAAGCGGAAAATATGTTCCCCCGAAACTCGGCGCTCTGGAAGGCCGCTCTCCCCTACGAATATAGCATCCAGTTCTGCCCACGTGACCACTCCTCCGCCAATACGGAGATGGCGGCGAAAGCAAAAGGAACGCGATACTCTGCCTCTGCAAGCGGAGCCTATACAGTTACTTTGTGGGCCTCTAGTTCGGAGCACCCTCTATGTTGGCGTGAAATGAACCAGTCCTAGTTCG